>KE504899.1:744007-754298 GCA_000441515.1 Elaeis oleifera
TATATATATATATATATATATATATATATATATATAAAGAGAGAGAGAGAGAGAGACTGGGCCTCGGTTGATCGGATCCCAGCCTATATCCGGTCGACTCCTGACTGTTGGATCGGCGTGCATCTCCAAGACTCCCCTAAAAGCAAATGGAGAACTTCTCTCGCCTGTTAGCTGATCTGACATTGTTTTAAAAAAAATTGAAAGAATTAAATGGGACCATGTCGTCGCTTTCTTCTTCGCGTCTCTTCTCCGCTTAAGGCTATGATGTTGCTTTAATAGGGATGGGATTGGAAAGAAGAGAGAGAGTAGACCTTCTCGTTTGAAATGAAATTCTTCCTCCCTCTTGCCGGCAAACCTCCTTCATTCTCCCTCCCTCTATTTCTCTCTGAAGAAACTTCTTCCTCACCTCTCTTCAATGTAAACAATCCAGTCTATCTCTTTCTCCATTACAAATACGTGGTCAGCTCTCTTTTTGGTGCAACCACGTCGCCGCCTCTCTCCGTCGAAAAAACATCGCCGATGATCTCTCTTCAGTGCAAACACATCACTGCCTCTTTCTCTCTGTCGCAAACAAGTCGCTGGCTCTCTTTTGGTGCAAACACGTTGCGGACTCTCTCTCCGATGCAAATACCACACCGGCATTTACTTCTCTTCCTCCCTTCCTTTCTCTCTGGTGCAAACATTTTGTTGGAATTGTTTGGGATATGCTAACTGAGTGCAAGATATCTTTTATTATTGTTACTTCATTAGAGGTTAAATATTTCGGTGGATGTATGAAATATATATGCGACATTGTAAAAAATTTATGATATAGAAAACATAGAGACTATTCAATTATGAGAATCTACACATAGCTTAATTCATCAAAAGGTTGATGGTTATATTTAAAATTTGATTCGTTGGATAAGAATTATTATTATGATATGGAAATCAATCATATCTATTAACATTATTCATATATTATTTGGATAAAAAGAGTATTTATTCAAAAAATATTATTCTCGAAAAGAAAGTAAATAAATTTTTTGATCACTATCCTTTGATAAAGTCAGTTAAATATTATCAGTCAAGTTGGAACTTGAGACTTACTAATTAAAAGATTTTTTAACATCCAATGATTATGCTTATACTTGTGTGAATGATAAATGATTAACTTTTAGCATGAACATTAGTTTGAGATGTCTAATTATATCTCTAATTTTAGTTACTAGAGTATTTTTTTTAATAGAATAGCACCAATTTGAAAGTTGATATTTAACACCGTCTCAGTTTGATATATATCAGTAAAATTGAGATATGTATTTGAATACCACTTATACTAACTGTATTCATTATCAATAAGTAAATTAAATTACACATATCATGGATGTAGAAAGTATGTATGATGACAATATAACATCTATCTTTAGGACACTAACTACTTTTGTAAGAAGAGAAGTAATGTGCATGATTACGTTTCACTCAATGACACTCCAAACTCATTCAACAATGATCATATAGAGAGGGTTTCTGAGAGAGAAGATTGTATTGATCATAGTCTAGACTCAAAAAATGCTGAAGGTTTAGCATTATATGAAGGCATGGTCTTCGAAACTCAAGAAGAAGTAATAGAAGTCTACAATCAATATGCGTATAAGAAAGATTTTGATATTTGGAAAGGATCATTTTATCGATCCTCAAAAAGTAAGGAGATAGCAGATAAGAATTTACATATTGTAAAGAAGGGTATATAAGCCTAAGATCAACACTGCAATTGATGGACAAGATCATGCAGCACAAATTATAACACGCAAGGAAGGACAGAGCATTCACATTAGATGTAAAGCAAAAATACATATTAGAAAGATTAAAGTTGGTAAGTGGAAGGTTACCATGCTTCACGATGTTCATAAACATGAGCTTATTCATAGTCCATTGAAAACTCGCTTCCTCCAATCATATAGAAAGATCACCTCGGAAGACAAAGAGTTTATAGGAATTTTATATGATCAAAATATTTCAACTCAACAAATTATGGGTGCCATCTTATAATTGCATGGAGGTATACGAAATGTAAGCTTCACTAGGAAGGATTTGAGCAACCTTAGAAGCAACTTCCGAAAATAGTTATTCAATATTGACCTGCAAACAACAGTGAATCATTTTCGAACTCGATAAGTCAAGAATCCAGCTTTCTTTATGCCATCCAATTAGATGCCGACAATAGTGTCCAAAATATTTTTTGAATTAATGGAAGGTCAAGATTGTCTTACCAATACTTTGGTGATGTGGTGATATTTGACAGTACATATATGACGAATAAATACAGCATACCTTTTGCACCATTTGTTGGCATCAACCACCACATACAGTCAATTCTATTCGATTGTGTATTAGTCCAAGATAAGTATACCGAATCATTTATTTGGATCTTTCAGTCTTTTCTAGAGGCATATTATGGCAAGCATCCGAAATGCATATTAACTGATCAAGATCCAATAATGAAAAATATAATTGAGCATATTTTCCTAATGCCATCCATCATGTTTGTAAGTGACATGTCCTGAAGAATATCAGAGAATGTTTATCCATTCTTTTAATACAAAAGATGGACTAAAGAAGGATCTTCTCATTGCATCAATGCTTCTATCTCTCCAGAGTAGTTTGAGCATTATTTTTATGAGTTTATCAAGAAGTACTCCTTGGAGTCCAATGTCTATCTTGATCACCTATTTAGTATATGAGACCAATGGGTGCCTGCATATTTTAGATATATATTCTTTTTTCTATATCTACAATATAGTACAGTAATAGTATACACTCATTGTTTAAAGGTTATGTGGACAATCACATGAATGCTTTCAGATTTGTTACTCAGTTTGAGACAATCTTGAAGAGTAGATATGATCGAGAGGATGAAGAAGACTTCTAGATGTACCACGTTCAACCAAATTTGTGGTCGAAGTATCCAATCGAGAAACATGCTCTTGAAGTATATACAAGAACTATTTTTAGGCTTTTTAGGGAGCAACTGAAAATGATGACCATATATGATATGGAGGAGGTAGAGAAGTATAAATTGTATGATATAATTGAGATTGAGACCTCTAATAGAAATACACAATAGAGAATAGAAAATTGTATAACATGTATTATGTCCGAGAAAAATTTTCATGCTCATATCTAATATTTGAATTTAGCAGCATTCTGTGTACTTATGTGTTAAAAGTTCTCATTGCTTTATGAATTCACTGTATCTCTGCACATTACATATTAAAATGCTGGATGAAATCTGTCAAAGAAGGAGGTGCTGATACGGCACATGGCGTGTGTGAAGTTCAGGAGGACACGATGTCGAGAACTATAAGATTCAATGGGCTATGTAAAAAGCTTTTGAATTTTGAAATTAACATATGATAGTTGTATCCTCTGAAAATATATGATCTTGTCATGAATGATGTGGAAGCCATTATTAAAAAAATTTGTTCACTGAAGAAGAACCTATGGGCAGAATAAAGTATAACAAATGAGAGCCGTACTCAGATTTCGATGGTGATGACATAATGTAGTCAAGCAGAAAAATAAATGATAATTCTGTGACATTTAAAGATCCTCCAGTTTCTAATTGTAAAGATCACAAAAAGCTCAGTAGGTTCAAGTATCCAATGGAGGTTGCAGCGAAGAAACAGTGAACATACAAGAATATCATCAAAAGGGTCATAATATTCAAACATGCAAGACAGATGTTAGTAACAACTATATCTTGATAATTATGTTATGTTTATTTATTTTAACAAATATTTTCTATGACTTATTAGATAGTTGTACTTTATGCAGGTAGATGATTTCGAAGCCTACATCAACCATGGTTCATCTGAGGAAGAGGATTTTGATGACCCATATGGCTCACCAATATTTTAAAGCCCATGGTTATAATAATTTATTATAATGGCTTGTGTTTTGAGTTGGATAGATATTATTTGTAAATGATATGCATGATTCATTCCATCATTAACATATAAAGATATATGATTGTACTTATTTCTGAATGAATGTATGACTCATACAGAATAATATATTTGTTCTATTATGTTTTGTGCATCTAATATGATATTGATGATTATGAAGTTCAGATATTTACTCTATGCCAATTAATGTCGGAGTTACGTGCTGGATATGCTGTGCAGGTGATCATGAAGGGTCATAAGGTAGGATTATCATAATTTACTTTGTGTTATCTATGATTATTGCAATAGATATTGATAGGTTCTATAATGTTGAGTTCAGAAGTTGGTGTGATTATCGACTACCGATGATTTGTATTCAAACTTATGCGATAAACAGAAACTACCTAGGATAAATATAAACTCGGGTTTAACAATAAACACAAACTTCATATAATAAACATAAACAGGCCTGAGATAAATACAAACTGGCCAGCTTGCTCTCTCTATTATGAACCTGTGACAGGATAAATACAAAGTACTCCTGAATAAATACAAACTCTAAATAATAAACAGAAACTCTGAACAATAAACAGAAACTCTGAGATGATAAATAAAAATTTCTCAGGATAAATATAAACTCGGAGTTAAAAAATTGAGTGATCATGGAATCAATCAGATAACAATAAGAGAGGAAGATAAACACTAAGTCCTATAGAAATAAACACAAACTAAGGAGGATAAATACTAAGTCCCGTAGAAATAAATATAAACTATCAGAAGATAAATACAAATAGATTGTATTTATTTTGTAGGACTTAATGTTTATCATTCTTTTTATTTATCATGGGTGGACCCTAGGATCACTCAACTTTTGAACTCCGAATTTGTGTTTATCCTAATAGTTTGTATTTATTCTACACCTTTTGATTTTTTTTATTTGAAGTTTGTGTTTATCAACTGATAGTTTGTGTTTATTTTCACAAATTTAGTATTTATCCTCCTCTTTTTTGTTTATCCTGCAAATCCTACAAGGACCCTCGAATTACTCAACTTTTGAATCCGAAGTTTTTGTTTATTCTGTTTATCATCTCAGAGTTTGTATTTATTATTTAGAGTTTTTGTATTTATTATATGAAGTTTGTGTTTATTCTGAAGTACTTTGTATTTATCATGGCACTGTCATGGATTTCTAATATATTTATTATTTAGAGTTTGTGTTAATCAACCGATAGTTTATGTTTATTTCCAGATGACTTAGTGTTTATCTTCTTGAGAGGACCCATTGGATCACTCAACTTTTGAATTCGGAGTTTGTATTTATTCTGAAAGATTTCTATTTATCATCTTGAAGTTTGTGTTTATTATTCAAAATTTTTTATTTAGAGTACTTTGTGTTTATTCTACCCAAGATTTGTGTTTATCGTACCCAAGGTTATTCGCAATTTGTGTTTATCCTCTCAAGATCATAAACACACAAACAAACCACTCCCCTTTCAAATAATCACAAATTGATCTGGAATAACTTCGAACACAAATTATCTAGGAAACAATTCCCACACTGAACAATTATCAAACCTGTCAATAAACATAAACACAAAAAATTGAAGAAACACAAAAATAAACCCACATGTCTAAAAATCCACTGCATCAATCATAGAAACAAATTTGATTCACACCTATTACTGAATATTTGTATACATCAAAATAATAGTTCTATTAATGATAAAATATAAATTTGAATATAAATTTTTGAATATACTGTTAGGGATTCATACAAAATATTCACAATACATCCACGATAGTGATAGCACAAACTAAGATGTTCCCATCTCATGACCCTTTGCAATCACCTACGCAGTATATCTGACACGTAACTCTAGCACATGAGTATCTGTAATTGTGATCTCCTGTCCCATCATCAGACTCTTCATAAAATGCATGATATAGATGGCACAATCAGGCCTACAAAGAATATTTTATGCTCACAGTCAATAAAAGCAAACAACTGATATGGTGAAATTAAATTCGTATTAATGTGTCTTAATATAAATGATTATAACAAATTATCTAGCACCCTGTTATAGACAATCAACGAAATGGAGCAGCCAATCATCCATATCAATAGAGTACATATCTCATACCATCTCAGTTAACTAAAGTACTTACAATCACAATATTCGTAATGAGCATGAGCACACACAACATTCAATAAATATTTAATAAATATGGTCATTACTCATAAATTTTCTAGTGATGTCCCTGTACTCTGCACCACTCACAGATGTGTAGTGTCTAAAATATATACTCTCTATATCGATGATAAGCAAGTGCTAGTGTGACGACGAGCATATGAGCATGAATATTTGCTTGACTTCAGCCAATGAATGAGGTATGAAATCTCACATAACTTTATCAAAAATCTTCCATGTGCTCAGCAACATGCTCTAGAATGAGAAAAAGCATTAAAATATATATTAGACTATATAACGCTATACCAATACATGATATTGCATAAAGAATACAAATACAAATAAGTACCATAAAGAAGGATCACAACATAAAGATAGACTGTAAATTAATTGAAGGATCCATTGAACGTTGCTGCAGGAGGGACCAAAAATATCTATAACCTGCACAGTCTATTACAAAGATAAAAATAAAATTAACTTGCATATATGCTTGATTTATCCAACTTAGTACATAATACTTACATCGTCGTCTATTAAATTTTTAAATAGGATGTCATGAATCTGCAGTCGATTGATGATGCTAATGCCATCAGTCCAAACCAATGACCTATATAGTGAAATTAATGTTAAATCTAAAGACAAACTTAGTTTGAAAGACATCAAAATTTTATAAATAATGGAATGACATACTGATCGATTTTTTGTTCTAAAAATTGAATACTTGCCTATGCTCCTCGTCATCCAGAAGCTGTAACTCGGAGAAGTCATGATTAGTCTCAAAAAATTCTTGCATATCACATGAGTATATAGGATGTGAATGAAATATGAATATTCTATTAAATCATAACTCTACTTACTACATTGTCGTCCCTACGATGGACTGACTTCTTCTTGAACTTTCTTTTGGGATCCAAAATAGTTGAAGGCAGGCGGATGAAAGGACTGCGTAACAGATGAGAGCCTCGAACTATCTGCTGCGTAACCTATCTCTCGGTATGTTGTGGATCCGCATGCTCTATGGGTACCATCAGACTGTCAGCACTCATAAACTCAATAGGATGTGTCGCTGCCTCATGAGTACTTTCCTCCACATCCTCGATCTCTTCAGTGCTCTTCAATGCCATCTGTAATTTGGAAATCAACTTGTCCTTCTCGATGAGCATCCTCTAGAGCTCCATCTTCTCAACATCGTCTCGAGCCCTCCCCTCCTCACCTCCACAAAGATGCATCGATATTTATGCATGAGCTGCATCTGAGGATAAATATACAACAAGTACATGCGTCAGCAATAAATTTAAAAAAATTAATTACACGATAGGCCAATACTATGGTAGTGCTACGTGCGCTGCTAGATGTACTTCTCTTCCTACCCATCTTACTTGTTTCACCTTCAACTCTATCTATCTAATGGATGGAAGGTCTCACTTCAAGGAGCAACACCTTATTTGGTGATGCTCGAAGTGGATCTTGAATTTGAAATAAAGATAAATAGGTAGATCTCTGATCTTACAAAGAAAAAAATAATATCAAGCATCAAAATAATACTACATCTCCATCTTTTAAGACCTTCAAGACCTCTCTTAAGTGAGCCCATTTTTTGAATTGGGGTTTCTCCCAATTCAGAATTCGAGGAAGCCAGCCAAAAATAGATGGTTTGACTATGCCTATTCTCTCAAAAAGCCAAATCTAAAAGAACGTGACTTAATTAAGAATTATGTATACAAATTTAAATGATAATCTATATAAGTAAATAAAGGAATAAGTTAATATCTTTCTTACCATCAAAATACTAATGCAACCATTAATATAATCGGTGATCTGCTTCACACCTCTCTCCCTTCTTTTACCTTTTTTGTGGCCCTTGGAATGAATTGCATCAAGTGCTCATGGACTGCTCTGGTCCATGCAAAGTGGCCAATCTTCCCTAAGGAGTTGATAGTGGAGAAGATCTATGGTGCAATGCTTAGATTTGATAAAGAAATAAAAATGTACCTAGAAAGTATGCGACAAGCAACTACACCATGGATCGGATGGCACTGGAAGATGAATCGGACAATAATATCTTGATTTTATCTTCCAATGCATCATTCCTAACTATCTTCTCTACAAAATATGTGGTCCTAATGATACTTTGGGGAGCCTTCTTCATATCAATGGCTACCTCTTCAGGGGTAGCCCCAAATAAGGGTGACATCCTCAGCACGAAAGACCAATGTCTGCCCTCCCAAGTGGAATCCCCTGCTGCTCTCATCCCAGTATTGGAGGAGTTGGTCTACAACCACCCACTCCTGTGTTATGACTGGGATGTCGAGCATATAGTGGAATGGCATCCGCTGTATCAACATAATATGGGCATTTGTCAACCGCTCCCGGATGTCTCTGATGAAGTCTACATATCTCTTTAGATAGTACTAGCAATTGATCAATCGAGGGAGAGCTCTCTTTTGCTTCCTCGACTTCTCCGGCTCTTGGAGGACTTTGCACGAGCCATCTATAAGAAGATGAGTTATAAGTTAGCCGTTGAATATAATATTTTGAGAAGAGCATAGTAAAGTGTTTCTTTCAACAACTTAAGAAATTTAATATACTTTTATTTTTACTGAGACAGGCCTAGGATGGGTGTGAATTGGTTTGAGGGGGTTAGGAAAAATACAGATGTTATTCTCACAATAAATTCAACATAGCCAAAAAATTTTAACAGCAAGGTTAACATGATAAACATATCTGTGCATATAATGATATAATTATGACCATTAAAAATACCTCATATAGTGAGTTGAACTTAATGACTCTAAGTCATTGTTGCATTAACTGGCTATAGTCTATAAATCTGAGGTGTTGCATACAGTAAAATATGATGACTTCTTTTAAGGACATCATACAAGTTCCAAGCATTATGGCATAAGTCAAATGTAATTCAACCTAGGGCAAAAGGGCATCATATTAACTCTTGAAAGAGATAAACCAGATGATTCAAGGTGAACCAAATCTTCCCAATGACCATTACTACAAGATACAGACAGAAATACATGCATAAGAAAAATTCCATAGCACTATGGTACAAAACAGCAAAACCACTTCCTATCTAAAGCAATATTCATGCAGCTCTTTGAAAATTATGACTAGAAAGTGGAAAGTGGAAAGAATATGCTCACCTTATATGGAAGAGATGGACCTCTGGCTGTACGTGGGGACCGTGGTGGGTGGTGGCGGCACCGATTAGATGCGGCAGCGAGTTGTGGCAGTACCGATTAGGAGCGATAGTGGGTGCTGGTAGCGACGGTTAAGGGCACTGGCAGTGGGTGCTACTGGCGACAATTGGGACGGCATTGGGTGGTGGTAGCGACGATTGGGGCGGTCAAGCCTTGTGGCGGTTTCGATTGGGGCGGTGTAGGCTGGTGGCGGGTGGGGCGGAGGGTGGGAGTTGGGTTTGGGAAGAGCCAACCGTAGGAGGAGACAGCGAGTTAGGGTTGGGAAGAGCCTGCAGCAGGTGGAGGCAGCGGGTGGGGTTGGCAAAGAGCCGACGGTGGGTGTCAGTTGAGAAAGAGCCGGCAGCGGATGGGGTTGAAGAACTTGGAGTTGGGGATGTGAGGTTGGAGAAAACAGCCGACGACAGCAGTTAGTAAGAGTTGGGAGAGAGGGAGAGAGAGAGAGGAGAGAAGAAGGTCAGAGTTGGCGGTTGGGGAAGAGCTAGAGTTGGCAGTTGGGGAAGAGCTGGCGATCGAGGTTTTAGGTTGGTTAGAATTTTGAATGGAAGAGGGGAGAAGAGGGTTTGGGGGAGAGAGACGGAAGCAGAAGGGGGAGAAGAGGGTTCGGGAGAGGGACGAGAGCAGGGGAGAGAGATTCGAAGAGACGGCGGAGAAGAAGTTTCTTCGAGGAGAACAGAGGAGAAAGGGAGAAAGAAGGAGATTTGTCGGCAAGAGGAGGAAAAAGTTTCATTTCAAATGAGAAGATCTACTCTCTCTCTTCTTTCCAGTCCCATCCCATTAAAGCAGCATCATAGCCTTAGAGAATTCTTTTGGCTTTTCTGTTTAAACAATGCCAGGTTAGCTAACGGACGAGAGAAATCCTCCGTTTGCTTTTAGGAGAGTATTAGAAATGCGCACTGATCCAATGGTTCGGGAGTCGATCAGATATAGGTTGGAATCCGGTTAACCAGAGCCCAATCTATATATA
>KE504899.1:765919-778908 GCA_000441515.1 Elaeis oleifera
ATAACAAAGATCTGAAGTTGATTGGTGCAGCCTCATCGAAAAGATGATTGATGATCTTTCCTTCTTTCTTCAAACTCAGTGGAATAAACTGGACTTCTCTCCTTCTTCTCTTTGGATCCCTATATTTTTTCTATTTTTTCTATTTTTTCTCTTATTTTCTTTACTTTTTTCTTCCTCCTCTCTTATTCTCGGACCTCCTTATTTATAGGTGATTTTTTTCCTTTTCTAGTGGAAAATGGAGTCCCAAAAGCCTTCAAATTCCTTCAAATTCATGTCTATCCCGTGTTCCTGCATTCTGTCTGTCGGATCGCATTTGGGTGCTCCAGATCTTGCCAAAAATCACTGCCCGGCTCTTAATCTCAGTCGGATTCATTATGGATCATCCGATCGTGTGATGGATTGAATTCAGACCATTGGATGGTGCAAAATCAGCTCCCAGAAGTCTTCTTTCACTCGAAAACTTTGCTGGCCATTCGATCAAGTACCAGAGCGAAGTGCAACCATCGGATCGCACAGTTAGAGTGGGCCACCACTGCTTGATATGGGACGGTATGATTTAGGCTATTCGATCAAGTGTTCAATGCAATCTCAGCCATCGATCAGTGCAAAACCTCAGCCGCGCACCCCATGAGCCACGACGTGGATTGGAGAAATTTTTTGTGGACCGCGACATGGAATTTATGGACCGAGCGGTCGGTCCACCATACACTGCAAGATTAAAAATAGATTTTTGGGCTGATTTTTCATTGATTTTTGGGCAGATTTTTGGTTGATTTTTGTTCTTCTTGGCTTGTTCTCTATTCCTAACATTTCTTGCTATGGATGTGATGAATTTAAGCTTGAATTTGGGCTTAATTGGGCTTAATGTGATAAAATTTTATGATTAATAATTTAAAAAAAAGCATAACCAGTATCAAATATAAATAATAAAATTAAATATCTAATATTTTAATACTTTTTATGCCAAATTTAATGCACTGATCATCGAGCTACCCTCTATGGATAATTAGCCATTCGCATCCGTGCTCGCTCTTGAGTTTCCTCCAACAAGTCTAAATTCGCTCTTAATCCAGAGGAGTTACTATCTGCATCAAATTCTTCTATGCACAGCATTGGCAAGCCGATCTCTAGTGGTATGACAGCTTCAGTGCCAAAGGCTAGCTTGAAAGGAGTTTCTCCTGTTGGAAATCACTTAGTCATTTGATATGCCCAGAGCACATGGTATAGCTCTTCAACCCATAATCCTTTTGTCTGATCGAGCTGAGCTTTTAATCCTTGCAACAACATCCTATTCGTCATCTCAGCTTCGTCATTGCTTTGAGGATGAGCTACCGAGGTCAGTCTGTGGTTGATGCCCAGCACATTGCAGAACCCTTTGAACTTCGAGATGTCAAACTGCCATCTATTATCGATGATAATTACTCATAGCAATCTAAATCGACAGACGATCGACTTCCACACAAAGTCACATATCTTTTGTCAAGGTGATAGTTGCCAATGCTTCCGCTTCTACTCATTTGGTAAAGTAGTCGATCGCGATGAGCAGAAATTTCTTCTGCACCACTGCCATTGGGAAAGATCTAAGGATGCCTATTTCCCATTAAGCTAATGGCCATGGGATTGTGATCAGAGCTAGAGGAGTTGAAGGTCGGTGCTGAATGTTTGAAGTTCTCAGGCACTGGTCGCACTTGTTTACCAAGTCGGCAGCATCCTTCTACATGGTCAGCCTGTAGTACCCCTGCTGTAGCACCTTATGAGTGAGAGCCTTGCCCCCCATGTGATTATCGCAAATTCCCTCATGGACTTCTCATAGAGCGTACTTAGCTTCTGATGGGTGGAGAAATCAGAGCAGAGGTAGAGTGAAAGACCTCTTATACAAGCTTCCATCGTAGATGAGGTATTGGGGGGCGAGATATCTCAACATCTTACCCTTGTCTCGATCAGCAGGCAACGTCCCGTCTTGCAAATAACATCAAATGGGATCTATCCAGCTTGGCTCAAGGTCAGTTTGCATCACTTTAGGCTCTTCAATGCTTGACTTTTTAAGAGTTTCAAGATATGAGATCCTTTTTAGGTCGACCGTACCTACTATTGCTAATTTAAAGTTGGTCGGCTCGCACATTTTCTATTCTCGATATCTACAGGATATTCATGGTAGTAAAGTAGGAGGCAAGATCTTTTGACTTTGTATAGGTACTTCATCATGTTTGGCTCTCGAGCTTCATATTCTCCCTGCACCTGACCGACGATGAGTTGTGAGTCGCTAAGAACTCTGAGGTGCTTCATGTTAGAAAATCAGATAGGATTGCATGCATAGATTTCAAAACTTTTTGAAGTAGTAGCAGAAACGATCTTGGTTAAACCCTTTAATCCCATATGCAATAGATCTAATCTATATCCATCTGAGTCCTGAATTTAAGATATGCATATAATCTAAAATTAAACAAAATTGAGATTGAATCTCAATACCTTGCATGGGTTAAAATTCAACACAACCGATGATCTTAGATCTGAAGGTTCTTGAGCTGCACACGTGTCCGGCCTCTACAGATATCCACTGGGATCAACCTTGAACTTTTTTCTCGTTGTAGTTCCTTCTTCTCCAAGTAAATCTCAATCTTTTGAACTTTTGATCAACTATTGATCTCTAACTGTGGTGTTAACACTTGAACTACAGCCTTTCTCCCTTTTGCTCGATGTAAAAGAAAACACCCTTCACCTTGGGCGTGTGGGAAGATGGGATGCCCAACACTTGGGCATTGGAAAGAGAGAAAGAAGGGTGGCATGGAGAAGGAGGAGAGGAGGAGGTTTTGAATCTCAAATTTCAATTCATACTAAACCCTAGGAGACCATCTCCTTAAATAGGCCTTTCTTGATTCCAAATTATTATCCAATCAGGCTAAAAAGTTTAGATCTTATCTCATAAGGTCTCTTACTTTTTAATCTGATTGTCTTTCAAAGAAAATCAGATCTAATTGAAAAGAACCTTAACTCAAAAGTTAAGTGGATGTGGCACCTTCATCTTATAAGGCAAGATGAGTGGTACCACTTGATTTATTAGACAGGTAGTTGGGGCGCTAAGAGTTGGCACTCCCTTAGGGTTTTATACTTATGAGAGTGGTGTGGCCTCTCTCTCTCTCCTTCCATGCCTAAGCAAAAGAGGAGGTGGGCCCCTCTCTCTATCTCACGCCCTCTCCAAGGGATGGTGCCCCTTGGAGTTTCTTAAAAAGGAGGCATGCACCATCTCTTCTTTTCAATTAATCCTCATCTCATTAGGAAATAACAAAGGAAAAATAAGAAGATTAGTTTTCCAATTCATTGACTTGATCCAATCTTTTTGGGCCCTCAAATAGGTGTCCAACTAAACTCAAATCAGAATGGATTTAGATTAGGTTCAAGGTAATGGACGTGATCCAATCCTTATCTAATAAGGAATCAAAGTCCAGAGAAGAATTGGGTTTAACTATATGCTAGCATGGTTCTTATAAACCCAATAAGATTTCACTAAATCCTTATCCAATTAGAACTTCATAAGTCCAGTTGGTTAATTCAAGATTAAATCTCTTAATGTGTGACCCTATAGGTTTCATTCTATTTGGTAGTGAGATATATTGTGATCTCCATCATAATATTATTAAAACTTCTTTCGATGGATTGAACAATTTCAGCTCTACCCTTCGAGGGTTATCGATCATCAAAATGACGCCCGATGAGTCCCACAATCTACCAATGACACTAGTAGTATGTAGTGACAATCCAGTAGAATGAAAGTATGACCTCTAGGTACAATTATCATATGATTCAGTCCTTCTATCGTGAGTCCTGACTTGACGGAGGTCATAAAAATTCGTTAGACCCCATCATCAGTCATATACTCGATTGACTCGACTCAAGTTTACTTGTAAATTTTATGAAATTTTTTTTCGATATTCACACTTGCTTTGGTCAAAGGCTTTCTGAACTCAGTCTCACAAATCACATAGGACTTCTTCTTTTCTACTAAGATCGATAAATTTTTCTAGGTACATCTTACTCCAAACAGTGAATCTGAACCTACTGTAGCCAATATACATAGTAAGAATCTGAATGACTAGAGATCAAGAGAACGTGCAGTCAAACTCAGTAGCCTCGCTGTAAATAGTCGATAACATCGTAGGTCAAAGGACCACTTACACCACTACAGCATCGATGTAACCACTGATGAGTGAGTAGACATCCAAGTAATTTTTTGTGTTGGTCACGCTCAGTGTAAGTTGTTCTCTAACAACTACCTACACTTTCACTCCAGTGTTTCTACACTGTAGATCCAAGATTCATCTACCCATAAGAGAGGTGAACAGTGCACCGATCTTAAATAGATTGATCACTATCCTTTGTGATAATTTTTTGATCAAAAATATTTCGAAACTAACTACTAATTAATATATATCTCAAATTCTCAACGTCTTGAGAATATACAAAAATCATCTTTATTAATTTCTAAGATAATTCATGGACACATAAAAATAATTAAAAAAATCTTTATTAATATAAATATTACAAGTATAAAATTAAGTCTTGAAATTATAAAATATATCAGCTAATAATTGACTTATAGGATACTCATCTAACGAACTCCCACTTGATCTAAAGTCAATTGGCCATATATCTAAGGCTTATCTTCTCAAGATGAGCTTCGGTCTTCTGCTGGTTGAGAGGCTTGGTCAGTAGATCCATCACATTTTGTATGGAGTCAACTCTCTGCACCTCGATGAACTTCTTCTCGAGGTATTTACGTATGATGTGGAACCACCGCTCTATATGCTTAGACTTCTGATGAGATCTGAGCTCCTTAACGAGGGCCATGGCACTATTGTTGTTGTAGTGCAATGGCATCGATGGCATCACATCCAGCTTCATAACAAACTTTTTGAACCAAAAGGCTTCCTTAGTAGCTTCAGAGGTGGCGATGTACTCAGCTTCCATGATCGAATCTGTAATGATTGACTGCGTGAAACTCTTCCAGCTAATCGCACCACCATTACATAAGAAATACATTCCGATGTAGACTTTTTGTGATCGACATCAGTCATAAAGTTTGAATCAGTGTATCCCTCAACTCTCAACTCCAATCCTCTACCAAAGATTAAGAATAAATTCTTAATTTTTTTAAGTACTTAAGAATGTTCTTCACAACAATCCAATGTTCTTCAATTGGATTCACTTGATATCTTTTCATGACGCTCATGGTAAGGGTTATATCAGGTCATATACATAATATGGCATACATGAGGCTCCCTATTGCTGATGCATAAGGAATCTTGCTCATGTGCTAAACCTCCTCAGGTGTGTCAGGGCATATCTTCTTAGAGAGATGAATGACATGTTTAAGGGGCAAAAGTCTCATCTTAAAATTTTCATGCTGAACCTCTTCAGTACCTCCTCTATGTATATTCGCTGTAAGAGTCCTATCATTCTCTTAGATCTATCCCTATAGACCTTTATACCAAGAATGTAGGAAGCTTCTCTTAGATCTTTCATGGTGAATTCTTTTGACAACCATATTTTGATCGATTTAGCATGAGAATATTATTCTCAATTAGGAGGATATCACCCACATACAATATAAAGAATGTGACAGTGCTCCCACTATTTTTTTTATATACACATAGCTCCTCATTTTTGATGAAATCAAATATTTTGATCACATCATTAAAGCGAGTATTCCAACTCTGAGATGTTTGCTTGAGTCCATATATGGACCTTTACAGCTTGCAGACCATGTGATCACTATCACTGGATGTGAAACTCAAAGACTGCTCCATATAGATATCTTCCTCAAGATATCCATTTAGGAAGGCAGTTTTCATATCCATCTACCAAATTTCATAATCATAAAAAGCTGCAATTACAAGCAGAGTGCAGATGGACTTCAGCATGGCCACGAGCGAAAATATTTCATTATAGTCAATGCCTTCACGTTGACTGTAATCTTTCGCAACTAGTCTTGCCTTATAGGTCTCTACTTTACCATTTGATCTAATTTTCTTTATAAATTCATTTACACACAATGGTACAATACCTTCAGGTAGATCTACTAAAGATCAAATCTGATTAAAATGCATGGAGTGAATTTCTGACTTCATCATTTCCATCCATTTCTCGGAGTCAATATCTAACATTACCTTATCATAGGTCTTGAGATCATCCCTAATATCTCTATCTCCCACAAGGAATGCTTTCTCTAAATCCTCTGTAAGAATACCTAAGTACCTTTCAAGAGGATGGAAGATTCTATTTAATCTACGAGGTAGAGAAGGTACCATATCTACTGGCTCACTACTGGGTTCAGATCTTTGAATTCGATGCTCTTCAAAGACCTTCTCTTCGAGCTCAATCTTCCTCCCATTGTCTCCATCTTGAATAAACTCTTTTTCTAAGAAGACAGCATGATGGCTCACAATCACATTATGATCCTCAAAAAGATAGTAGTATCCTATGATTCTTTAGGATACCTAATAAAATGAGTCCTAAAAGATCTAGCCTTTAACTTGTCCATCTGCTGTCGCTTGACATGAGCCGGACATCCCTAAATCTTGAGATACCCAAAAGCTGGCTTCTTACTATGCCATAACTCGTATAGAGTGGTAGGAATAGATTTAAAGGAACTTGATTCGAAAGATAAATTACAGAAAGTAATGCATGTCCACAGAGAAAGACAGAAAGGTCTGTAAAGCTCATCATGGATCAGACCATATCTAATAGGATCCGATTCCTCCTTTCAGATATCTTGTTGAGTTGAAGAGTCCCTAGAGGTATCCACTGTGAGACTATGCCATTATCCTTGAGATAGATCCGAAATTCTCCAATAAGATATTCTCCTTCTCGATCTGATCGAAGAACCTTTATAATTTTTTGATTTATTTTCTACTTCATGTTTGAATTCTATAAATTTTCAAAGACTTCAAGCTTTTGATGCATCAAATACATAAAACCATACTCATAATAATCATTGGTAAAAGTTATGAAGTAGACATAGCCATCTCTGGCTTGTATATCAAATGGATCATACACGTCAGTGTGTATTTGGGCTAATATCTTTGTGGCCTTTTCTCCTTATCCCATAAGAATAGCTTAGCCTTTTTTTTTGAAGACAGGACTCACAAACTGGATAAGACTCAGAAGTCAATGGCTCGAGAAGACCATCTTTCTCTAGTTTGTTGAGTCTGTCCTCTCCTATATGGCCTAGCCTAAGGTGCCATACATATTTTGGCTAATTCTATCTCTAAGTCTCTTAGACCCTATGGTATTCACAATTTATTTATTAATATTAACACTTGCATCCATATGCAAATGATAAAGATCATCAATTAAGAAAGCACATGTAACAACTTTATTTTCAAAATAAATTACACACCTATCTTTATTGAATAAAATTATAGTTATCCTATGCCAACATAGATATAGAAATTAAATTTCTACTAGCTACATATACATAATAGCAGTCTTTCAAAATTAAACTAATCCCTAATGGTAATCGCAGAAGATAGGTCCTGACGACTACTACAGCAACTCTTACTCCATTACCGATTCAGAGAATAATCTCATCTTTCCTCAGCCTTCTAACTTCTACAAGATCCTACGTAGAAGTGCATAGATGAGCACTTGAACCAAAATCGAGAATCAAACTAGAAAAAAAGAAACCGTTAGATTAGTTTCAATTATGAGTAAATCAGACATACCTTCAAAAGGTCCATCCTTCTTCCTGTTCTTCACAATCTCCAGGTAGGTCGGATAGTTCTTTCTTCTCCAGTGACCTTCGACATTACAATGAAAATATTTTTTCTTACCGTCAGCCTTCTTTGAAATCTACTTTTTGGGCCTGACCTCATTCTTTTGCTTCTTTACAGACCTATTCTTTTTCTTGAAAGAAGATTTTCTCTTAGAGAAAGTTTGTTCCACAGTCAGAACAATATCCCTTAAACTTTTCAAGGTGCCTTTAGTTGTCATCAACATATTCAGCAATTCAGGCAAAGTGCTATCTATTAGATGTGTATCCTAGAAGCCAATCTTGACTGATATATACCTTTCTCTAGGGTATGTTTTATACTTGACGGATTGTCTTTATAACCAATCATATCATATATGTCCATAATTTATCCTAAAAATTAACAAAGATGATTTTATATATTTTCAAGGTGTTGAGAATTTTAAACATACATCATTAGTGGTTAATTTCTAAATACTCTCAATCGAAGGATCATCATGGAGGACAGTGATCAATCCATTCAAGATTGATGCACAGATCACCTC
This sequence comes from Elaeis oleifera, assembly GCA_000441515.1. Lineage (NCBI taxonomy): Eukaryota > Viridiplantae > Streptophyta > Magnoliopsida > Arecales > Arecaceae > Elaeis > Elaeis oleifera. The sequence continues at coordinate 774,212 of KE504899.1, forward strand.
CCTTTAAGACAGATGAGTTTCGAGTCTGCAGTGTAGAGATACTGGAGTGAGAGTGCAGGTGGTTGTTAGAGAATAACTTACATTGAGCATGACCAATATGAGAAACCACTTGGATGTCTACTCACTCATCAGTGATTTTCTCGATGCTGCAGTGGTGTGACTGGTCTTTTGATCTATAGTGTGTTGGCTATTTGTAGTGAGGCTACTTAGTTTGACTGCTCATTTTTTGGTTCCTAGCCATTCGGATCCTTGCTATGTATGTTGGCTGTTGTAGATTTAGGTTTGCTGTTTAAAGTAGGATGCACCTAGATAGAATCTATCGATCTTGGTAGAAAAGAGAAGTCCTACGTGATTCGCAAGACTGAATTCAAAAATCTCTAGCCAGAGTAAGAGTGAATACTGAAAAAAATTTTCACAAAATTCACAGATGAACTTGAGTCAAGTCAATTTAGTATATGACTGATGATGGGGTTTGACGAGTTTTTCATGATCTCCGTCTAGTCGGGACTCACGATAGAGGGATTGTATCACACGATAACTGCACCTAGGGGTTCATCTTTTCTGTTCTACTGGATTACCATTACATACTGCTAGGCATTACTGGTGGATCGTGAGAACTCACTAAGATTATTTTAGATTAATGATTCTTGTTGAGTTGAGTCGAAATCATTCCAGTCCATCGAAAAGAGTTTCGATGATACTATGATGGAGATCGCGGTATGCCTCACTACCAAACAAATAAAACCTGAGGGATTACACACAAAAGGAGCATGACCTGATCAATGACTTGAATCATATTCGAATTATCAATTAGATTGATAGTTTAAATTTTAGAAACTGCTAATTTGTAAGCATTACAATTTTGGCAACTGCTAATCGTTAGCGTAGGGACTTAATTATAAATATTATAATTATTTAAGATTGATTAAATTATAGATCAAGTCTTAATTAATTTAAATCAGATTTAATTTAATTAGATTTGATTTAATTTAATATTAATTGGGTTCAATTATCCAAATCAGATTTAAATTTCAAGCTTGATTGGATCAGGCTTGACAGCCTTTCAAATTTGACTCGATTCAGACTCGATTTGAATCTGATTGAGATCAAATTTGAATCAGATGAATCATGACTCAGAGAGCTTAGATTTTCTAAGACTCTCTCTAGATCTCATGTAAAGAAGGGAGCGAGCACGTGAAGGCACACCTCCTTTGTTTGCATGCGTGAAGAGTAGAGGGGCGCCAGTAGTTGGCTTCCCATCCTTCTGGGACTCTCTCACCTTAAGAAACTATTCAAATTTAATTTGAATAGATGCTTTATCAAGAAAATATTTTAATCTAATTAGAATGGGGTGTGGAATATTTTTTTTTGTGCAACAAAGAAATAGGAAAAGATGGGCGTGCGCTAGTTTTGTGCATGAGACATCTCTCCTTCTTTGTTCCCTTATGTCAAAGCATCTCATCCCTTCTTTTTGATATGAACGCCTAAGATCAAATAAGATTAGATCTATTTAGGCATTAAAAAGGGTTTGGGCATTGATTTTTGTTGTGTGTGCGACAAAACGTAACGTGAAGGTTGGTGTGTGCATATAAGAAAGAAGGATCTTTTCTTGCCGTGTGGGTTGTCTTCAATGCCTATTCTCCTTTCTTCCCTTCACATCCATGCCAAGATCTAATAGAGATCAGATCTAAGAGAGAAAAAGAGAGAGAAGAAGAGAAGAAGAAAGGTTCTTCTTTCCTTCTTGATGATTTGGTTCAGATCCTGATGGATCTGCGCGAAGGAGTTCGTGCAGCGATCTTCTTCTTCGAGATTTAGAAGAAAAGATGTAGATCCAAGGCTGAGGAGCGAGATCTACAAGATGCTAGCACACCAATGATCTCGATGCTCCGATCAAATATCTCTATGTGGATATCAGTAGAGGTCGGATGTATACGCGGCTATGATCGGAGCCTCGGACATCCGCAGGATCCGAAGGTATGGAGATCTGATCTTCAATTTTATTTTCTGATGATTGTTTTCTTTTTCAGATTTTAGATCAAGATGGCATGTTCATGTCAAGATCCTAAATATAATTTTAGATCAGATCTAGTACATATTTAAAATAAATATTTAATTAATTTATTTTATTACATAAATTTAAAAAAATTTAAACTACACATACGAAACCATAGCGAATTCTAATGGTAGTATCAGAGCACAGGTTCTGATATTAATATGAAAATCCCTCAAATCTGAAATTTGATTTGTAGAAATCAAATCTGAAGATTAGTTAGATGGTCCACATCGTTCTGAAATAAGGTTGCCTTGGCATAATCCTATTATACTGAATGATTGTCCTAGAATGATGTAGAATATCAATTAATGTTGGATTTGAATTTTCTACATATTGTAATATGATTATAGGATTATTTTAGATCTAAAATAAATCATGAATTATTCAAATCTAAAATTAGTTTAGATCTGAATATATTAATTAAGATTTAATTTGAATCTAATATGATTGCTAAAATTTTTCATACATGCATAGATTCAAAATTATTGTTCATATGTTTGACATGTGAAAGATAATTAGATCTGATTTTTAATTGGTTACATATGTGATATATTTGATTAATCTCTTAGTAGCTTAATAATCAAATTGAGATAATCACCATGGCTATCTGGTCATAAGATGATGAAGGGATTAAAGTCCCTCTCTTGCCCATTCGATGGGTTTTCTCTTATGACATGTAGGGGTGCCGACTGTGATATTTTCTATGAAGATGAACAGCAAATAAAAATTATATGTGCTACATATTTTAGATTTAAATCAGATTATGCATGTATTTTTATATTTTTTAGATCATTAAATATTATATGTAATATATTATTTTGACACACGATCTAAATCTTAATTTCTGTAAAATCCTAGATCCAAAACTCTAGGTTCTGTTTGCATGAAACCATGAAACTGTGACTGGCATGCCTGTGGAGTTGACTCAATTCTCAATTGGGTCGACTTGAGTGCTTGGTGAGTTGACTTATTTTGTTGGAGTCAACTCAAGATCCTGATAGGTCGGCTCATTTGCTGATGAGCCGACTTAATTACGCAGGTTAGATCTATAAGTTTTTGTTTATCTCAGTGTTGTGCCGACTCACTGTGACAAGTCGATCCATGTACCAGGCTAATGAGCCGACTCAATTGTGTAGGTTAGATCTACATATTTCTGTTTGTCCCAGTGTTATGCCGACTCACTGTGACAAGTCGATCCATGTACCAGGACAAGTCGACTCGATTCTGCAGACAACCAAATTATATGAGATACAATATAAATAGTTTAGATCAAAAATTATTTTGACATCTAAACTAAAATCCATGTATATAATACACTTAATTGAGAATTAAGATTTAAAATTATAAGATCTAAAATTATGAATTTAAGATCTAAATTTTAATGCATAAAATATGGACTTCGAGTATGGGTTGAATAAATTAAGTTTAGAGACTAAACTATAACTAGAATCATTAATTAGATCAGGTTAGAACCATTTTGATTTTGAGCAGTTGATCAAACCTAATCAAGAGTTGGTTGGGATTAGGTCAAAGGGGCTCAAAATTGAATTTAATTGTAGTTGGTCAAATTGATTCATATTTGATTTGAATTGATTAAATCAAGACCGAATTTGGCTCAATAGTTCGAGCCCAGGTCTATAGGTTAACCTAATTGATTCTAATCAACTAATTTGGTGCCTAAGGCAAGTCTTAGATGGTGGTTTTTAATTGATTCTGTTGTCTGATCTGGCTAATTCATTGGTGTCTAAGGAAAGCAAAGGGGGGACCCCTACTCATCTTCACTTATCTGACCATTTTGGGAGATTATGTTTTGTATTAGGTTACTTGTTGACTCGAGTTCATCCATACCGACTAAGTTGGTCAGACATGAAATATGCTGACCCAAACCAATTAATCATTGCATCAGATGTATGTGACTAATTAGAAAAGATCTGAATCTAAATCTTCTTACTAAATATTAAGTCTACTGGTCTTCTACCATTGTAGAGATGCGGGTGCCTTTTTCGGCATTGATTGTTCTTGACTGGTTACAGTGGTTCGGTTGCATCAGAAAGGCACAACTACTCTATTGACATTAGATGCTCTAGGGTAAAGATGGGATTGGGCCCAATAACTGTTAGGTGAGGAACCTAATCATGGCTTTGCACTCGCTGGTGAACGGTGGGTCAGACTTAACTAAGAAATGTGCCAATAACTGTTAGGTGAGGCCACAGAACTTAGAGATCAAGTCACTACAACATGTTTGGAGAAGTATCTGGATAAAGAGTTGTCTATATATTGATATACGTGTCATTAATAATTGTTAGGAGAGGTGCTATACATCGATGGGACCGCAACACCCACTAGAACCACTTATCGTGTTAGGGTTTTCATTTCTCCATCTGAAGAGTGTTAGAGACTCGAAAAATTAGTGAGAGCCTTTTCTTATTTTTAAAGTCTCTAGAACAAACTTTTATAAATACAATCATCTAATTAAATCTTTACTCTCTATGGTCAATTCTGTAAGCTTCCAATCCTCTAGCTCGAATCTTAGATATCAACCACTTAACCGAAATCAATTACATATTCTAACTTAAAAATCTAAGAATAATTCTTAGTTTTTAAAAAACTAACCATGTTCTTGATCAGATTAACCCAATATCAT
>KE504899.1:788684-800103 GCA_000441515.1 Elaeis oleifera
TATATTTCAGTTGCTAATTTAAAATGGAAAGAGTTTCGTTGCTAATTGTTTGTAAATTTAGAAACAGATGCAAAAATTCATTTCTGATGGATTTTGTAATGGGATAATAGAATAATTTTTTCATTTCTATTTCATTGCTAAATACATTTAGCAACAGAATTCTCTTATTTAGAAATAGATTTTTCATTTCTAATGTTATTTTTTCTTGTAGTGTTAGCCAACTAAACACTGAAGCCTATCTTCAGAAGATGGGGCTCAGGTATATGGCAGATTGGCCTTAGTACAAATGAGAGTTTGTTAGATGTGTGTCCTAGAAACCAATCTTGGCTAATATATATCTTTTTTAGAACATATTTTATACTTGAAGGATAGTCTTTAGAACCAATCATGTCATATATGTCCATGATTTATTTTTGAAATTAACAAAGATGATTTTGTATATTCTCAAGGTATTGAAAATTGAGATATACATCATTAGTGGTTAATTTCTAAATGCTCCTAATCAAAAGATTATCATGGATGATAGTGATCAATCCATTTAAGATCGGTGCATGGATCATCTCCCTTTAAGGTAGATGAGTCTCGAGTCTGCAGTGTAGAGACAATGGGATGAGAGTGCAGATGGTTGTTAGAGAATAACTTATATTGAGTGTGATCAATACGAAAAATCACTTGGATGTCTACTCACTCGTTAGTGATTTTTTTGATGCTGCAGTGGTATGACTGATCTTTTAACCTACGGTGTGTTGGCTATTCGTAGCGAGGCTACTTAGTTTGACTACACGTTTTCTTGATTCCTAGCCATTCAAGTTCTTGCTGTATATGTTGGCTATTGTAGGTTCAAGTTCACTGTTTGGAGTAGGATGCACCTAGATGGAATCTACCGATCTTGGTAGAAAAGGAGAAGTCTTATGCGATTCACAAGACTGAGTTCAGAAAATCTCTGGCCAGAGTAAGAGTTAATACTGAAAAGAGTTTCACAAAATTTATAGGTAAACTCGAGTCAAGCCAATCTAGTATATGACTAACGATGGGGTTTGACGAGTTCTCCATGACCTCCGTCTAATCGAAACTCATGATAGAGAGATTGTATCACATAATAATTGCACCTAGAGGTTCATCTTTTTTGATCTGTTGAGTTACCACTATATGCTGCTAAGCATCACTGGTGGATGTGAGAACTTACTAGGATCATTTTCGGATCAACGATCCTTATTGAGGTGAGTCAGAATCGTTCTAACCCATCAAAAAAATTTCGATGATATTGTGATGGAGATCACGGTATGTCTCACTACCAGACAGAATAGAACTTGAGGGGTCACATACAAAAGGAACATGACCTGATTAATAGCTTGAATTATATTTGAATTATCAATCGGATTGATAGTTTGAATTTTAAAAACTGCTAATTTGTAAGCGTTATAGTTTTGGCACCTGCTAATTGTTAACACAGAGATTTAATTATAAATATTATAATTTATTTTAGAACTGATTAAATTATGAATCAAGTCATAATTAATTTAAATCAAATTTTATTTAATTAAACTTAATTTAATTTAATATTAATTGAATTTAATTATCCAAATCAGATTTGAATTTCGAGCTTGATTGGATCAGACTTGACAGCCTTTCGAATTCGACTCGATTTAGACTCGATTTGAATCCGATTGAGACCAAATTTGAACTAGATGAACCATGACTCAAGGAGCTTAGGTCTCTAGGATTCTCTCTCCAGATCTCATGCAAAAAAGGGGAGGGAACATGTGAAGATGCACCCCCTTTTGTTTTGTGCATGTGAAGAGTAGAGGGGCGCCCGTACTTGGCACCCCATCCTTTTGGGACTTTCTCACCTTAGGAAAACTATTCAAATTTAATTTGACTAGATGCCTTATCAAGAAAATATTCTAATCTGATTAGAATGGGGCATGGAATATTATTTTTTTATGCAACAAAAAAATAGGAAAAGGTGGGCGTGTGCTAGTTTTGTGCATGAGACATCTCTCCTTCTTTCTTCCCTTATCTCAAAGCATCTCATCCCTTCTTTTTGACATGAATGCCTAAGATCAAATAGGATTAGATCTATTAAGGCATTAGGAAGGTTTGGGCATTGAGTTTTTGTTGTTTGTGCAACAAAATATAACATGAAGGTTGGTGTGTGCATGTAAGAAAGAAGGATCTTTTTCTTGCCGTATTGGTTGTCTTCAATGCCTATTCTCCTTTCTTCCCTTCACATCCATGCCAAGATCTGATAGAGATCAGATCTAAGAGAGAAAAAGAGAGAGAAGAAGAGAAGAAGAAAGGTTCTTCTTCCCTTCTTAGTGATCTAGTTCAGATCCCAATAGATTTGCGTGAAGGAGTTCGCGCAGCGATCTTCTTCTTCGAGATCTAGAAGAAGAGATGCAGATCTAAGGCTGAGGAGTGAGATCTGCAAGGTGTTAGTACACTGATGATCTTGATTCTCTGATCAAACATCTCCATATGGATACCAGCAGAGGTCGGGCACGTGCATGGCTACGATCAGAACTTCAGACATCCACAGGATCCGAAGGTATATAGATCTGATCTCCAATTTTATTTTTTGATGATTATTTCTTTTTTGATTTTAAATCAAGGTAGCATGTTTGTGTCAAAATTCTAAATATAATTTTTAGATCAAATATGATATATATTTAATTAAATATTTAATTTATTTATTTTCACTGCATAAATTTTAGAAAATTTTAAACTTCACGTACGAAGCCATAGCATTTTCTAACACTATCGATCTTATTCATATGGTAGTTCATAATGAACTGTCCATATAAATCAAGAAGAGATTGGAGGATCAAATTCACTTGTAATTTCTTATCCATATTCATCTCGAGCTTCTGAAGCTTTTCGATGTTCTTGATCATTGTCAAACAATGATCATTGACGGACAGTCCATCACGTATTTTCACTCTGAATGGTCTTCGAGAGATCTCAAAGCAAGCTATGCAACTCTGCTCACTATACAACTCTTGCAGATGAGTCAGCATCTCCTTGAAGTCCTCATGTCTTCATGCTGTCGCTGGAGATCATTGGATATGGATGCTAGAATGTAATACTTCACCTTATTATCCTCATCCATCCACCTTTCAAGCGTGGCTCGTTGATCAGGGGATGGACAAGCTGGTAACACAAGCGCATCCTGGTCTAGGACATGGGTTAATGTTTCGAAACTGAGAATGATTTTAAATTTTAGAGCCAATCTCTGTAGTTCATTCTGGTCAGCCTATTTGTGTCAAGGATATGAGTTAAGGAGTTGGAACTCGATATGGTTATCTGCAGAGAGAATAATTTTTAGTTAGATATTTATGCTTATTAATTATTTATTCTAGAGACTTTAAAAGTAACAAAGGCTCTCACTATTTTTTTGAATCTCCCACACTCCTCGGGTGGAGAAAGAAAACCTATATGTGATCGATTTTTAGTGGGTACTGTGGTCCCACTAATCCATACGCACCTCATCTAACAGTTATTGGTGAGCATAGACCAATGAGTAATAACACCTTGTCCATTGCTTCACTAAGCAAGATGCAGTGGGTTTGGTCTCTAAGTCCTGTGGCCTCACCTAATAGTTATTGACATATTTCTTAGTTAAGTCAGACCCATCGTTCACCAGTGGATGCAAAGCTATTATTGGGATCCTGACCTAACAGTTATTGGACCCAACCCCATTTCTATCCTAGAGTATTAAATATCAATAGAGTGATTGTACCTTTCTGATGCAACCAAACCATTGTAATTAGCCGAGAATGATCAATATCAGAAAGGTACCCGCATCTCTACTATAATGAAAGACCTCTAGACTTAATATTTAGTGAGAAGATTTAGATTTAGATCTCTTCCAAATTAGTACATATGACATCCAACTGATCAAGTTCAGGTCAACACATTCATATGTCTGACCTACCTAGTCGACATGGGGGAACACAAGTCAACAAGTAACCTAACACAAAATTGAATCTTCCAAAATGGTCAGGTAAGTTAAGATGAGTGGGATTTCTCCCGTTGCTTTCTTTAGACACCAATGAATTGATCAGATCAGACAATAGAATTAATTAAATAACCACCATCTAGATATTTGCCTTAGACACCAAATTGGTTGATTAGAATCGATCAGGTTAATCTACTGAAACGGGCCCGAACCATTAAGCCAAATTTGATCTTGAGTCAATCAATTCACATCAAAATATGAATCGATACGATCAACTACAACTAAATTCAACTTTAAGATCTTTTGACCTAATCTTAACCAACCATTGATTAGGTTCAATCAACTGCTCAAAATCAACAATGGATTCTAGCCTGATCCATTCAATTGACTCTAATTGTAGTTTGATAACTAGACTTAATTTGTTCAACCCATACCCACATACAATAACATAATTTTAAATTCTAAAATATTTTTTAGATTATGTTTCATAGCATGCATTAGTAGCTTATGATCTTGAAATAGTTTCAGATCTAAACCTAATGTTATATATCACATATATCAAATTTTAGATCTAAATTATAAACATATATCACATATATATTAAATTACAGATCTAAAATAAGAATTACACATATCAAATATATATAAAATTAGATCTAAAATCTTAATTAAAATATTTTAAAAATAATTTTTAAAAAATCGGTTCGCATCAAACTAGGATAACCTTTTCAATATAGGGGATAAACCTTATACCAAACAACTTTATACTAGTCTGATTCAACTTTTAATCATTCTAAATTTAGATCTAATATAAACAAAGACATATCATATATATCAATTTTTAGATCTAAAAGATTAATTTAAATATTTTAAAAATAGTTTTCAAAATCGATCAATCTTGTGCTAGGACAATCTTTTCAATATAAGAGATAAATCTTATACCAGGACAACCTTATACCAGCACAAGATCAATGTTAAATCATCCAAACTTTCAGATTTAAGACTAAAAATCAGATTATATATATCTTAAAATTAGTGGCCCGGATACCACTGTTAGAAAATCAGGTAGGATTGCATGCATAGATTTCAAAATCTTTTTGAAGTAGCAGCGAAAATGATCTAGGTTAAACCCTTTAATCCCATATGCAATAGATCTAATCTATATCTATCCGAGCTCTGGATCTAAGACATGCATAGAATCTAAAATTAAATAAATTAAGATCGGATCTCAATGCCTTACGTGGTTGAAATTCATCGCAATCGATGATCTTAGATCTGAAGGTTTCTGAGCCGCACATGTGTCCGATTTCTACAGGTATCCATCGAGATCAATCTTGAACTTTTTTTTCATTGTAGATTCTTTTTCTCCAAGTAGGATCTCAGCCTTTTGAACCTTTGATCAACTATTCATCTCTGACTGTGGTGTCAACACTTGAACTGCAGCCTTTCTCCTTTTTGCTTGATGTAGAAGAAAACACCTTTCACCTTGGGCGTGTGGGAAGATGGGATACCTAACACTTGGGCATTCGAAAGAGAAGAAGAAGGGGTGGCATGGAGAAAGAGGAGAGGAGGAGATTTTGAATCTCAAAAATTCAATTCATACTAAACCCTAAGAGACCATCTCCTTAAATTAGCCTTTTTAGATTCCAAATCATTATCCAATCAGGCTAAAAAGACTAGATCTTATCTCATAAGGTCTCTTATCTTTTAATCTAATTTTTTTCTAAGAAAATCAGACCTAATTGAAAAAGTCCTTACTTCAAAAAAAGTGGATGTGGCGCCTTCATCTTATAAGGCAAGATGAGTGGCACCACTTGATTTATTAAGCAGGTCGCTGGGGCACCAAGAATTGGCACCCCCTTAGGGTTTTATTCTCATGAGAGGTGGCGTGGCCCCTCTCTCTCTCCTTCCACACCAAAGCAAAAGAGGAGATAGGCCCCTCTCTTTATCTCAAGCCCTCTCCAAGGGATGGCGCCCCTTGGAGTTTCCAAAAAAGGGAGCATGCACCATCTCTTCTTTCCAAGTAATCCTCATCTCATTAGAAAATAATAAGGAAGAAAATAAAAGATTAGTTTGCCAACTCATTGACTTGATCTAATCCTTTTGGGCCCCCAAATAGACGCCTAGCTAAATCCAAATTAGAATGGATTTAGATTAGGTTCAAGGCAATGGACTTGATCCAATCCTTATCTAATAAGAAATCGAAGTCTAGAGAAGAATTTGGTTAACCATGTGCTAGCATGGTTCTCATAAATCCAATAGGATTTTACTAAATGTTTATCCAATTAGAACTTCATAAGCCTAATTAGTTAATTCAAGATTAAATCTCTTAATGTGTGACCCCATAGGTTTCATTCTATCTAGTAGTAAGATATATTGTGATCTCCATCATAATAGCATCGAAACTTCTTTCAATGGGTTGGAATAATTTCAGTTCTATCCTTCGAGGGTTATCGATCATCAAAATGATGCCTGATGAGTCCCACAAGCTATCAGTGACACCTAGTAGTATGTAGTGGCAATCCAGTAGAATGAAAGTGTGAACCCCTAGGTGCAGTTATCATATGATTCAGTCTTTCTATCATTAGTTTCGATTTGACGGAGATCATAGAGAACTCGTCAGACCCTATCGTCAGTCATATGCTAGATTGGCTAGACTCAAGTTCACTTGTGAATCCCGTGAAAACTCTTTTTCAGTATGCACACTTGCTTTGGCTAAAGACTTTCTGAACACAATCTCAAAAATCGCATAGAACTTCTCCTTTTCTACCAAGATCGATAGATTCTTCTAGGTGTATCCTACTCCAAACAGCGAATCTGAACCTACTGTAGCTAACATACACAGCAAGGATCCGATTGACTAGAGACCAAAGAAATGTGCAGTCAAACTCAATAACCTCACTGCAAATAGCCGATGACACCATAGGTCAAAGGACCACTCACACCACTGTAGCATCGAGATAACTACTGATAAGTCAGTAGACATCCAAGTATTTTCATGTTGGTCACGCTTAGTGCAAGTTGCTCTTTAACAATCACCCACACTCTTACCCCAGTGTCCCTACACTGTAGATCCGAGACTCATCTGCCCATAAGAGAGATGAATAGTGCATCGATCTTAAATGGATTGATCACTGTCCTTCGTGATGATCTTTTAATCGGGAGTATTTGAAACTAACCACTAATTAATGTATATCTCAAATTCTCAATACTTTGAGAATATACAAAATTATTTTGTTAATTCTAGGATAAATCATGGACACATAACATGATTGAAAATTTTTTTTATTAATATAAAATATTATAAGTATAAAATTAAGCTCTAAAATTATAAAATATGTCAGCCAATAATTAACTTCTAGAGTACTCATCTAACACTTCACCCCTAGGTCTTTTGTCATCCTTAGCCCAGTCACCAATGCTTCATATTCAGTTTCATTATTGGAGGCAGGGAACTCGAAGCGCAAGACATATTCTATGATCACTCCATCTGGGCTAGTTAAGATCAATCCAGCTCTCGAGCTTGCGGTATTCGAATAGCCATCTACATGGAGAACCCAGCATTCATCAATCGATGAAGCCGCTTCTTCAGCATTCTACCCTTCATCTGGGATAGTGCATTCTAGGACAAATTAACCAATGCCTGAGCTTTGATGGATGACCGTGGTAGGTACTTAATGTCGAACTCACCTAGCTTGACAGTCCACTTGGCTAATCGCCCTGAGGCCTTCAGCCAATGGAGTATCGATCTGACGGGCTAATTGGTGAGGATGGTAATGGTATGAGCTTGGAAGTAACACCGCAACTTCTTAGATGATATCATGAGAGCATAGGCCACCTTCTCAAATTTTGTATACCTAGTCTCGACATCATGGAGCACTTAGCTAATGTAGTAGATCAGCTTTTGCACCTTGGCTTCCTAGCAGATGAGGATGGAGCTAATTACAGAGGGAGAAATAGTAAGATATAATGCAATACTTCTCTAGATTCTAGCTTGCTGAGGAGTGGAGGCAAGTTGAGGTATTTCTTTAGATCATCAAATGTAACTTGGCACTCCTTCAACCATTGAAAGTTCTTCACCCATTTGAGAGCTCTGAAGAAGGGCAAACTTCTTTTAGCCAACCTTGAGAGGAATCTGTTTAAGACGGCAATCCTCCTAATCAGGTGCTGTATTTTTTAATCATTCTTGGTGGCTTCATTTTCTGAAGAGCTTGAGTTTTTCTGGATTTACCTCGATTCTCCTTTGAGAAACGATGAAGCTGAGGAATTTGCCGGAAGTGACACTGAACAAGCACTTATTAGGGTTGAGCTTCACTCGAAATCATTGTAGTGCCACGAATGACTCTTCCAGGTCGACAATGTGATGCTGGGCAATCTGACTTTTGACCAATATATCATTGACATGCACTTCTATATTTTTATCGATCTACTCCTTGAAGATCTTGTTAATGAGCCATTGATAAGTCGCCCCCACATTCTTAAGGCCAAATGGCATGGCCCTATAGCAAAAAAGACCTTCGTTAGTAATAAAAGAGATTTCTTCTCATCCTCGAGGGCCATCTAGATTTGGTTATATCTAGTGAATACATCCATAAATGATAGAAGTTGATATTAGATGTGTGCCTTAGAAGCCAATCTTGGCTGACACATATTTTTTTTTAGGACATATTTTATACTTGATGGACAGTCTTAATAACCAATCATGTCATATGTGTCCATGATTTATCTTAAAATTAACAAAGATGATTTATATATTCTCAAAATATTAAGAATTTGAGACATACATCATTAGTGATTAATTTCTAAAAGCTCTCGATTGAAGGATTATCACGATGGACAATGATCAATCTATTTAAGATCGATGCATGGATTACCTCTCTTTCGGACAAATGAGTCTCGAGTCTGTGGTGTAGAGATACTGAGATGAGAGTGTAGGTAGTTGTTAGAGAACAACTTACACTGAGCATGACCAACATGAGAAACCACTTGGATATTATTCAGTTGTCAGTAGTTTTCTCGATGCTACAGTGGTATGACTGGTCCTTTGACCTGCGGTGTATTGGCTATTCGCAGTGAGGCTACTTAGTTTGACTGTACATTTTTTGATCTCTAGCCATTTGGGTCCTTACTGTGTATGTTGGCTATTGTAGGTTCAGGTTCGCTATTTGGCGTAGGATGCACATAGATGAAATCTATCAACCTTAGTAGAAAAGAAGAAGTCCTATGCAATTCGTAAGACTGAGTTCAGAAAATCTCTGGCCAGACTAAGTGTGAATACTGGAAAGAGTTTCATGAAATTCACAGATGAATTCGAGTCAAGCCAATCTAGCATATGACTGATGATGAGATTTGATGAGTTCTCCATGACCTCCGTCAAGTCGGGACTCACGATAGAGGGATTGTATCACACAATAACTGCACCTAAGAGTTCATTTTTCTGTTCTGTTGGGTTGTCACTATATGTTGCTAGACATCATTAGTAGATCATGAGAACTCATTAAGATCATTTTTAGATCAACGATCCTTATTGAGATGAGTTGGAATTATTTTAGTCTATCGAAAAGAGTTTCGATGATATTATGATGGAGATCACAGTATATCTCACTACCAAACAGAATAAAATCTGAGGGGTTACACATAAAAAGAGTATGATCTGATCAATGATTTGGATCTTATTTAAATTATCAATTAGATTGATAGTTTAAATTTTAGAAACTGCTAATTTATAATCGTTACAGTTTTGGCAGCTGCTGTTGTTAACACAGAAACTTAATTATAAATATTATAATTTTATTGGAGCTAATTAAATTATGAATTAAATTTTAATTAATTTAAATTAAATTTATTTAATTATACTTAATTTGATTTATTATTAATTAGATTCAATTATCCAAATCAGATTTGAATTTCAAGGTTGATTGGATCAAGCTTGACAGCCTTTTGAATTCGACTCGATTCGAACTCGATTTGAACCTGATTAAGACCAAACTTGAATCAGTAGAATTATGATATTGAGAGTCCAGGTCCCCTAGGACTCTCTCTCCAGATCTCATGCCAAGAAGGAAAGTGGGTGATGGTTTTCTCATTGCTTCTTTCTTCTTGCGCGCATGAAGGAGAGGGGGCGCCAATAGTTGGCGCCCCACGTTATCTGGAATTTTTTCTCATCCATATTTTTCTTATTTAAATTTGATTCAAAATAAGATAAAACTCATCTTATTTGGTGTGTAAGGAATAATTTTTGTGTGATAAAATTTAAGAAGAAGGGTGGTGTGCGCTGTTTGTGAAGAGTCTTCTTTCCTTGCCACACAACATTATCTCCATGCCCTTCTATCCATTGATTTTGATTTGAATGGATATGATCTAAAGAGATTAGATCTCTTGGGCATGAGGAAGAGGTTGTGCATGGGATAAGAAGGTTTTGGTGTGACAAAATTAAGAGAGGGCATGATGTCTTGCGTGAGAAAGAAGTAGAAACTTCTTTAGGACATCACACATCTCCTTTCCAATGCCTCCTCCTCCCTTCTCCCCTTCATCCAATGCCAAGATCTGATAGAGATCAGATCTAAGAAGAGAAAAGAGAGAGAAGAAGAAAGAAAAAGGGTTCTTCTTCTTTTTATGATGATATGGTTCAGATCTTGTCGGATCTATGCGAAAGAGTTCACGCAGCGATCTCCTTCTTCGAGATGTAAAAGAAGAGATCTAGATCCAAGGATGAGGAGTGAGATCTGCAAGGTGCTAGTACACCGGTGATCTCAATATTTTGATCAGACATCTTCATGTGGATACCAGCAAAAGTCGGGAGCATGCGCAGCTACGATCAGAATTCAGGACATCCACATGATCTAAGGATAGAGATCTGATCTCAATTTGATTTTCACTAACGTTTGCTTTTTTTTAGATTTCAGATCATACTTGCATGTTTATGTCAAGATCTTTGCTATAATTTTTAGATTAGAACTGATATATAAATAAATTAAAATATTTTAATTTATTTATTTCCACTACATAGATGTTTAGCAAAATTTTTAAACTTCACGTACGAAATCGTAGTGATTTTCTAACAGTGGTATCAGAGCATAGGTTCTGATACGAATATGAAAACCCTTCAGATCTGAAATTTAATTTGTAAAAATTAGATCTGAAAGTTAGTTTGATGATCTACTCATTCTGAAATAAGGTTGCCCTGACATAACCCTGTTATGTTGAACGGTTATCCTAGAATGATGTAAAACATCGATTAAGGTTAGATGTGAATTTTTTACATGCTGTAATTTGATTACAGGATTATTTTAGATCTAAAATTATTTTAAATTTAAAATAAATCATGAGTTATTCAGATTTAAAATTAATTTTAGATCTAAATATATTAATTAAATTTAATTTGGATCTAGTATGATTGCTGAAATTTTCTTACATGCATAGATTCATAGTTATTGTTCACATGTTTGACATGTGAAAGAT
>KE504900.1:12184-26541 GCA_000441515.1 Elaeis oleifera
ATTTATGTAATAAATGGTATTATGAAAAATATGGATAGATCTGAGTAACTTATTTGAAAAGGTACTAATATAAAAGAACATAGATGACACATATTTCGAAGCTAGTTTTCAATGTATTTAAGAATATAGATAAATTATTTTCTATCTAAATATTGTTAAGAATTATTATCCAAGAAATTGGAGATTCTCAGGTATGTTATTTATCCTCCAAAGAACAGGCTTAGTAGCTTTCATTTTTTTTCTTGAGATGGTCAGGATTGATTTGCTTCAAATTCATCATCTCTTAGTCATGCTTGGATGCTCTTTTAATAAATAGATTGTAATCGCCTATCAGATTCTTTCTGAGCCAAGAATTGGTTGCTATTGCCAGAGATTCTCAACATCAGACTGAGGTCGGTAGGCCAAATATAGTACATGCTTTAGGTCGGTGTGGTTGTTGAGACTCTAGAGTAAAAGATTTTGGGCCCACAAAGAGATTCTTCTATCGAAATTTTTCTCATAGGAGATCCTTCAATGCTCAAATCAGAAAATCTGAGAAAACAGAGAAAGAGTAGTGGGGAATGAGAGCATTGAAGAGGTTCGAGAGAATTATCTGAAGATCTTTTGCCTTTTCTATTTATAGAAGGGGTTGGTGGTTGTTTCCATGATGAGCAGCAGTCATCTCCATGGTGATCATAGGTGCGGTGATCACGCCCCTTGATAAACATATGATTTGAATGGGTTGCAATCATTGACACATCGTCCAGTGATTTTGTGCACTTTTTTCATGCATTTTGGTCAAATAATGATCTTAGATATAACTGTTGTTGGATATTGCAGACTAGCACGATTGTTGTTTCAGATCATCTGTTCCCAAGGTGATGATGTCGGTTGTGCTGACTTGGCCCTCCTTAGTAAAATCAAGGTCAAACGTAATATTTTCTTAATTAGTTATCATTTTTATTCTATTTTATTTATTTTTGTAACTTTTCTTTTCAAGATGTAGGGGTAAGTGAAAGCAGGTGGAGGGAGGGGGAAGAAGAAGTGGAGGTGGAGGAGGTAGGTGGTTAGAGGGAGAGGAGAGTACGTGGATGGCGGAAATAAAACCTCTTTAGCTACACTTGTGGGAGAGAGAAAAAGATAGTGACAATAAGAGAATCAAGGAAGGGTGCTTGTTGGAGGAGCTTTAGATCCTTGAAAGCAGTGAAGTTGCCATAGCTAAAATTACAGTGGACTCGAAAACTATGCGATGGTTGGGATTGGGAGAGCGACAAAATTGGAGGAGGGGGGCATGGAGCAAGAGAGTTTGGAAGCTACAATCGACATTCTGGTACCATCATCATATGTGTGGTAGAGGGCATCGAGGGTAAGGTCGGGGCTGGAGATGGTGAAGTCGGCATAGGTGTGGAAGCTCTTGTTAAGAATGGCATAAACTACTCATTGATGAACTTGAACATCTTGTCTTGATGAGCCTAACACCATCATGGTGCCATTACCGTGGTCTCTGGCTCTCTCTCTTTACAATACTAGGGCAAGCATTGGTGCGGAAGTGGGAAGAATAAGACTTCAAAAGCCTTTGATATTCAAAATAATTACTAAATCTACATGAAGCAAGAGAGTTTGGAAGCCACAATCGACATCATCAGTATCATCATCATTTGTGTAGTAGAGGGCATCAAAGGTGAGATCGGAGCTGGGGTTGGTGAAGTTGGCAGAGGTGCGAAAGACCTTGATTGAGCTTGATGCTATCAGTGCTCTCTCTCTTTCTCTACGATACTAGAGCAAGCATTGGGGTGAAAAAAGGAAGAATAGGACTTCAAAAAATATTTGATGTTCAAAATAACTACCAAACCTATCATCCTTTTCAGTTCTAAAATGTCCGAGAAGTTCAAAATATTTATTGCACTAGCCATGCATCTAATCGATTATAATCCTTAACCAATGAGTAAATCAATACTGTCCATGATGAATTCGACGGTCAACAAAAAAGATCAACAATAAAAGAACTTAAAAGCTTTTCAGAATACCATAGCAAAATAAACTTATTTTCAGCTTCATCATTTTTATGATATTATGGTAGCAAAGCGAAGTTAAGAGTTGATAAGAGAATTATTTTAATCAAATAATAGATTTATAATATTATATAATAATAAGTATCATTATTTTATTGATAAAGTTGAGCAAAATTATTTTGAAATAATTCAAAAATTTAAAGAATCGTTTCATAAATTTTTAAATATGAGAAAGTATGCATGAAAATTAATAAAATCATAATTTTTCTATAGAATAATAACATGTGCCTATGCAGCTACTAGAACGATTATTAATTGCAGAATTTAGAATGTTGCCTTCCATTTGTACCACTAGAAAGCGATACATTATTTTTTTTTTTGTAACAAAATAAGGTTGGAGGGGGGCGTCACAGCGTAGCTAACTCTTCTGGGCTGATCATAGGATCTCAATCTCCGTTGAAAAATGTTTGATTCGAGATCAAATTTGAAGGATAGACAATCTTCTCTCTACTATATGGATAAACTCAATAGATGAAGATGCCATCCCAGCAATACACTATTGGATAGATGATATATTATCCATCTTAAAAATAGACAGGTGTCCTTTATAGCTAGCATGCCAATTACATGAATTTAGGGATGGATGATAGTTATCTGTTTCAAAGACAAGTGATGCATCACCATGAAATCATGCACGATTCAAAATAAACACGATAGAGACGCATAGATGTCCAGAGCTTTTTAAGATTGAAATCGGATTGGATGATGATAGATTTATATCTATATTTATTTATTAATAAATATAAATATAGATGCGGATGTTAGATTGTTGGTGGGATGTAAAAATTCAGGACAAGGAATAAATAGAGCACCGGGAAAATAGACACGATGGCGGATCCCATGCGTGGATGTCTAGAGCCAGACGGTCAATCGGATTCCTGTGGGCCCCACAGGCGATGCCCGCGATGACGCAGGCATCGTCCGACTCCCGAATGCGTTCGCGCGCGATTACGGCGACAAGACGTTCCTTTATTTATTATTCTTCCCCGTTTTTAAGCAATTTATCGTACCAATTCTCTCTCTCGACAATTAATTAAGAAATTATATCGCCAACTACTATAACTCCAGGTTAATGCCACTTTAGCATCTAATCTACTTTAATTTTACTTTATTAAAGAAAACTCTCACTTTCAAATAACTTATAAATATTCGTAAACGCAGCAAAGCCCTTGTCTTTCAAAATTCTCGTGTTGAATTCGTTGGGGAAAAAGACAATTTAGAAAAGGGAAAGATAGGGAGATCGATCGATCGATCCACAAAGATCTAAAAATTTGTCGGGAAGCTAATCTGGTCCTTCCTTCCCAACATTCGACGGTTTTCGGACCCAAGTCGGTGGTGGCAACCCGCAGATTCGCCGTGAGATCCCACAGGAACGGGAGTTCCTCTTGCCAAACGCGCAAATCTCCAACTCCGTCTGTGATGAATCGAGGGTCGATCGCTGAGGAGATTTCCCCAGTTGAAAGGGCGTTGTTTTGACGAAGTAATTGGTATCTTACGGAGATAATAATAATAGGGTTTGATTGCATCGCCTGGAGGGATGCCGGATACCCGGCCGGTCCAGAGCAATGCCGTTGCCAATTCCTCCGATGCTTGTACGGATAACCTTGAAGGTAGTATCTATTTTGGTTGGATCCGTTTTTGCTCCTTTTCTTCTCTCTTCGTTAATTACATGCCTTCAATCGTGGATTTGGTGCTCCATCTTCACGTTTTTGGTCGATACGAGGAGCAACCCCCATGTTAAACTGTTTTATTGCATCATCTTGTCCTGTTTCTTGAAAAAGGAAGAACTTTGTTTGATAAAGAAAGCTGACAACCGGTTCCTGGCAGAGTTTGTAATGGTTGTGGAGTAAATTAGGTTGGTTTTGGTTGCAGAAGCCATGTGGCAGTTAAAGGTCGAGGATTGCAAGGGGGGAGCCGGGGCTTTCCCGAATATGTATCCCGATCGCCCTGGTGAGCCTAACTGCATATACTATCTGAGGACAGGGTATTGCGGCTATGGGAGTAATTGCAGATACAATCATCCTACTTACATTGGGCAGGTGAGAGTAGTAAGAGTGATATGATTGCTGCCAAGAATTGTTTTTGTGTTGTTAATTGTGCTGAAATGCTTTAATCCTGTGCTTTTGTTGTCATCTTAAGTTAATAAAAAATTGTGTTTAGTATTTTCTGTTGAGGTGTTTAAGTGATCAACTTGATAAAATTGTATCAATTTTGTAGGGGACTCTATATAGTGGTGAACTCCCTGAGAGAGATGGTCAACCTGATTGCCAGGTATGTTTAACTTCGCCTATAGCTAGTTCAGTTTTCCTACTAAATTTAAGCAGTGTTCAGATTGACAATTTACTGATTTTATTTGGTTAGGAATTAATTGATTATGGAAATTGAGCTCATAACCAAAACTATAACTGGAGCCAACAACTGTTGTCTTAGTTACACGGCACAATAAATTCCAAAGAGAAACACGTTATGATAATTCCAGAGATTGGCATAAATAGGAAGAATGTAACGAGGAGAACAAAATAAGAAAATGCGACATGACTGAAATTTGATTGCTTGTTTTGCATTGCTAATATAAGTTAACACTCAAGAGATGACCTGAGCAATAAAATAATCTCTATTCTTAAATACTAATCCTTATATTCTAATAGTGGACATAAACTCTCAATCATGCCAATTTGTTAAAAGTGATCAACTTGTATTTTTTTCATTTATTAAAGATAATTTTCCAAGATGGTTATGGTAATGTAAATATATTTGAGCTTATGTAATTGTGATAAAGTTCTAGAAACTTTTTATTGTCGTAAAATCTGGCACAACTTGCTGATTTTATTTGTTTAAAAGAATCAATAACTAGAAGAATTTGAAAAAGAAATGAAGAACATTCTAAGATGCAAGAACTAAAACAACAAAGAGGGTCTTGCTAATAACATAAAAAGAAGATGAAGATCAAAATAATGCATGTGTCAGATGAGATGGCAAGCATATGGTTTTGGCATATGTCCCAAGAACCTTTTTTCTGGAAGATATGCACTGAGGAATGGAGAGTTTGCCCCAAGAATTAAAGTACTTCGTCAGGATTGTAAGCAAGCCAGTGATAAGCATACCAATTCATGTTGTGCCTCGTGCTGGATGAACAATTTATTACCTATATTAACCACTTTTTAGTGATCAATAATCCTGAATGGTTATGTGAGTCAAACAATATGGAATGGTATGTCACGCAATTTTTGATCCATCAAGCTATAACGGCTCTGCACTACAAACCACCAACAAGTATCACATCAGCACTATCAGGGAATTAAAAATCATACTGAGGTAATAAAACTTTCAAAATCCTTTGTAGGATAAGTGTCTTATTTTGCAACTAATATACTCCATTTTTTCATTATGTAACAACTAACAACCAACATGCTATCATGCAAAGTACATCACTGTGTTTATTATGCTTTCAATTCCAAAGAAGGCACTTGATACGATATAGTAATTTTGTGATTAAACCCATGATTTGAACTATTGTTGCCTAGAATAGCTACTAGGCATTCATGTTATCACCTCAAAAAGCACAAAAATATGCTAAGCACAGATGACATGTGGTCATATATGGATTTTCACTCAATTGGACATGGTTGAAAGACCATGTACATTTGACCCTCCCCTACCACCCCCCACCTCCATCCTTTCCCCTAGTGTTGAGATTTGAGAGCCTTGTGCAATTGGACATGCTTTTTTTTTTACTTAAATGAATATGGTCTAAGGAATCACCTCAAGCCTTGAGCAGATCTCATTGATGAATGATCACAAATATACTATTATACAGCATGTTGTACATGAGTGTATTCTCATTTCAAGCATTAAATTAAACTTTCATTGGTCCAGTCTCTTTCTCAAAATTGAACACTTCTTGTGAAAGTGTTTCCACATTATTCTTAATCAGTAAGATGTTGATATAAGTCAACAAGAAAATTCAACCTCCAGCTACCAACTTTTGTATAGTAATAACTAGTTTCCTTGGCACATAATAAATTAATTGCATGAGCAAAAATGGAAGATTTTGTACTGCAAGTAGGTTTGTTGCACAATTTTCCATGATCTTTGGATTAATCATATCTCTCAAGTTGGGGCATATTTCTATATTTGATCAACATTCCATTTAGCAAAACTTTGATATCTGCTTGGTATCATAATCATACTGTCCAACTAGTGCTATATGAACTTCAGGCAAAATATCTTTATAGAATACCTTGAATTTAGTCAATTAAACATTAAGTTCACTAAAGACCCACTAACAAAGTCTTTGTGTTTGAACTTTACTTTTCCTTTTTGAGAAATATAGTGAAGATGCCACTATCTAGGATCGAGCATGGAGCCTCTCTATTGAGGAGAGGGGTGCCTACAGTTGGTCTAAGTTCTGTTGGCATGTTTAAGCATAATTTATATCCTCTCATAAATCCATGAATACTAAATGAGGAATGATATATAAGGTCCAGGACACATTCTCAACCTATAATAGTGCGTCCATACCTAGTGTGGTTGTTTAAACTATCACAATCAATACTAGGATGTTTGGGTGATCAATATAAATGTCATTTAAATTCCCATGCTACCATTGCTATGATATGACCAATTTACTTTTAAGTCTTGTGACCCATATACTTCCCTTGATATATGTATTCCTTATCATGCGCTTGCTAATTTTACCACACATCATGTCAAGATTGTCGCGTTACTCTATGTGTTTAGATTGCTTTTCAGTGATCATCTTTCTTAATCATATAGCTTTTTGAGCCTTATAAGTTTCAAAGACATTCATTAATTGCATAACATCCTAGAAGCACCTGATCACTTTACCCACTTGGTTCAATTCAATTAGATCTATCATATTTCTCTTTGATCTTTTATATACCAGATTCATATAGTGAAAATGATTGCAAAACCGCTCCCATAGCCATCAATATTTAGTGGGATTCGTTTTCATTTCTTTTCCACTAATGTATCTGGGTATTTGTTGTAATGCTGTTGTTATTATTTAGTGCTTTTATTGCCCATTTTTTTCTTCATAATTCTGACTTTGCATGCAACACTACTCTTTCTTTTTTATTTTATGCTATATTATTTGCAAAAAAGAATATATGCATGGCAGCTCTTCCTATATATTAGCACCAAGTTTTACCTATATTTAGGGTAAAGAGATGTGGTTCGGTGCTAACCCTCAGTGTTGGACTATCAGAATTGGAAGTTCACTTTCTTTACTACTCTCAACACTTGTTACCCCCCATCATATATATCCTAAATAATTTCAATATATTTCTTCTGTACACTTCTACCTTAATCTCACTTGATTGGTTCTCGAAATTGTTGTTATGTTTATTTTTGATGCAATATCCTCTGCATTACCTTCATAACATGGCTTATAAGTTTAAGGTCATTGTGGTTGATGCAATACCATGCCTCAATTGTATTGTGTGTATGTATAAGACATAATTTATCAAATCGTCTAAGATTTTCCTTTTGAAGATCTTACCATAAAAGCTTACAAGCAAAATTGGCCCTACTTTTGCAAAATAGTCCTTCTTTCTTTCGTGTCATCATCTTTCACTAAAAATCATCTCGCCCTCACTTTTGGAAATTCTTGTTACTTTCACTCCAGTTCTTCAATTTGTTGGTTTTGTGCCTTCCATCATTCTATTTTCTCCTTGATCCCCATGGCTTTCACACTAACTTCACTGATGCTTTCAATTTCGAAAAGTTTCAACTCCTTCTGGATGCTCTCTTGGATGCTTTTGAATGTACTTCATTAATTATTTTTAAAGATCTTTAAAGAGATAGCTTGCTTGTGGAACTTGGTGGTATAGTCCTGGATAAATTGCTTATAATTTTTATTGAAGGTATTGCCAATTGATCCACCAATCTTGTTTATAGTTGATAGGTTAAAACTTTCTCTTCATTAAATTTTTGAATTTCCTCATTGTCATATTAGAAACATCATTGTTCTTATATAGGAATTCCACCAAGTAAGAGCATTGTTGAACAGCTTCGAGTAGGCAAAAGCAACTTTTTGGGCACTATGTATCTATAAATAGTAAATAAGTTTCTAATTGATCTATCTAGTTATCCACCATCGTTGCATCAATAGATCCATCACACGGGTATCTCAATTCGCACTTCAACTTTAAAAGGCTGAAGTCGGATTTTGAGTTCTTGTGGGTTGATCTTCTTTGCTGATTGACCGGTCATTATCCCTAGATGTTGGGATGGTTTTGCGGTAGAAGTTGCAGGTGTTAAAGCCGAAGATATCAGTTGAGACATGAGCTTGGTGAGTTGTGCAATTTGCTTCTCCAGTTCAGTGAGGCGAGTTTCACATCATCATCCCTCGAGGTAGAAGCCATCATCCTCATTTGTCCATTGATGTACTTCGAATGCGGAAATTTTCTCTTCTTGTACAATTCATGATTTTGGTCTATTAACTAGGGCTCCACAATGTTAGGATCCTAAGATCTGATAGCAACTTGATTCAATCGAGGAGAAGAAGTAATTTTCTAAACATGCTCAACTTGAATCTATAAAACAAATAATAAAGGAAGAACTTTAAAATAGTATTCTAGGTCCCTTTTCTTTTAGTTGTTCCTCCATCACTTGATTATAATGCCTCTATCTATAAAGTTCCAGAATTTGGATAGGATCCCTCTTCTTGTTGGAAGAGATTATGACTTTTCTAAAATAGTTGTGACTAGTGGAAACAATCATAAAATGTTAAAATTCTCCTGGAGCTAGATATTAGCTCCTACATCAACTTTGTTTCTAAGCACTTTGTCTCAGATTAAGAGTTTTGTTCGGTTAAAATCTTTCCCGAAAAGAAATTTTTACTTTGATCAGCTTGATTTGAGGCCCAAATATTATCATATCCTCCGATTACTAGATGCATCAAACAATTTAGGGGTGGATGCATCATAGTAGTACCAGTCAGGAGTTTTGTTTTGGCATCAGATGGATGTTGGATGAGGAAATAATCGCCTCCAAAAGTTGAAGTATGCGGCTGGGTTTTCTTAGATGCAGCAGTTCTTGTTCTAAAACCCTATCCAGAGCTATCCAAGATGGCCATTGTGATCCAAATGAGTCTAGTGAACCTTTTGGATGAGCATTCGTCTCCGTCATCATACACTAATTCGCAAGTTTTCCGTATGATTATGAAATTAGAGAGCAAGATTTCAAATACTGGTGCCAAACCTTGTACCAGTTTTTGCTGAAACAATATGGCATTGGGACTGACTTTTGATAGGGACCACATCACGTGCCTACACACTCTGCGCCAACACCAGAAACCTGGGGAACGGTATGATACTGTTTGTACTTTGTACCATCCCATTCCAACGGTATTTGAAATCTTGTTAGGGAGGAATATGCCAAAAAGATTTAGTTGATTAAAATAGGACAAAATACCATTAAATTTAATTAATAAAACTTACTAAAAGATGATATTTTAAAAGGATATAAATGGAAATTAACAGCTAAGATGAGGTTTTCTTTTTTTTTTTTGAAATTTTCGTCTAATCCAATTGTCAAACAATATCTTTCCTAACAGCCACCTTATTTATGAAACAAACTCAAGAATATATAAGATTTTAAATTTAATAATAAAATCAGATTTGGATAAAAATAAGCAACTTGGCTTTTAAAAAAAAAAGATCTATTTATTTTTATAATCATTACTTTTATTAGTTTCCTAAACATGCATTGCATGTGCTTGATTGCTAGTATTGATTAAAACCTGACATTTGAAATAGCTGATATTATCTGTTTTGTTAATATTAGCTTCTTCGTTATCTCTCATTTCATTGAATGCAGAAATTCTTGTTTGCTTGTTGCTCCAACTAGGTATAATATTTTTTTTCACATTTAAAACCGAACCAATCCTTGCATATGTCTAACCATGATTCTCTTGCCAACCCTTGCCCATTTCTCACCATGTTCCTTGCATGTGTGTCCCTTTGATGCATGAATAAGAGACCAAGCACATGATTTCTTGTTTCTAGGCAATATAGACATCATAGGTGTCTGCATTTTCATTTTAGAAGGGTAATTGTGAAAATGGTCAGGGCTGGTTAGTGCTGAAAGTATTTTGGTTTCTCTCTCTATGCACATATGATCAGGTACCTTTTCATTTTGATCTGGCAGTTTTTTTTTTTCCTCGTGAGTATTTTCAAAGAACCATATGTTGATGCTAGTTGAGTCAAGCAACAGATATGTTTTGCTGAATCAATTTAATTTATCGTTCTGTGCTTGTTCCTAAATGATGGGACCAAATATGCTCTAAGGCTTGCACATTTATAGTAAACTCTGATCCTGTTTCACATTATTGTTGCAGTTTTCCTAAAGACTGGTACTTGTAAGTTTGGAGCAACCTGTAAATATCATCATCCACGAGACAAGCATGAAGCACGGCCAGTTCAGCTGAATTTTCTAGGTTTACCAGTGCGGAAGGTATCTGCTTCTTTTCTATTTCCCTCATGCAGCTTGAATATCAGCTTCTCCAACATTTCAAAAATTGCTTCATGGTCTCATATATCATGATTATTTTTTCCAAGAGTTCGTTGGTGAGATATTTATATTCATTGTTATTCTGGTATTTCAGGAAGAAAAGTCCTGTCCCTATTACATGAAAACTGGACTCTGTAAATTTGGAATTGCTTGCAAGTTCAATCATCCCCAGCCTACCCACCATGCAGCCATGTTACCTGTAACAGGACCCTCAACCAATGGATCTACGGGATCTTCTGTAGCAACTCCATCTGGACAGCCTTTAGTTGCTGGACTTTCAGCATGGTCTTGGTCAACAATCGCTTGCACGTCTAATCCACGTATGCAAGGCCTCCCTCACATGTCTCTTGTTCTTCCACTCACCCAAGGCACTATGCCTGTACAACATGGATGGAGCATGTACATGGTTAGCATCTGTTATTTAATATTGGAAAGCTGAAACTTTGTTAGATTGCATGAATGGTTGATACTGTTTTTGTTGCTTCAGTATTTTTCTTTGCCAAAAATTTACATGGTTCAGTGATATGTTAGGCATTGTACTTCATCTCAATACAGATCGAAACTCATTGATCATTGTTTAAACTGATGCTCGTTGAAATGCTTTTCTAACCTCGTACGTGCTGATAATGCTCCACGGTCTGTGAATGCATATACATTGTCTCACCATTTTATTTGTATGATGATGCATGCATCATCTTATCATGTTATGATACATAAACAGTTTGGAAATTGAATTTTATATAGAATGGCAATATGAAGGTGTTACTATATGATTCTAATTTCATTCCTTTACTGAGCCCTTTAGATGCACTTATAGCTGTGGTCATGTGTTTTAGGTGTTGACTTACACTGAACATCTGAACTTATTTTGATTGCTTGTTGAAAAGATAAAGCCTACCAAATTTTAGACTTCCTAATATTGAAGGCTTGGTCTGCCATACTGCCTCATACTGTCCATTATGGAGCATACTGTACCATACCAGTCTCGTACTAGTACATTGTCTCATACTGTACCAACACTCGGTACGTTGTCTCGCATCATATTGAACTGCATACTGATATTATAAGAGGATGGTATTAGTACGGGATTCAATATCGAGATGGCGAACCTTGATTGAAGGTTTGTTGTCATATCATGTGTTAATAGTATGTACTGTTGACAACACTAATGTCTAGATTGTTACTCTCTTGCTTGTTATGTGAAGATATAGATTATATTTGTTGAGAAGATGCCAAATGCCTATAATTGTCAAATGAGAATGCAAAACACTTTCACAAAATCATGTATTTGATGTTTAATTGATCCAATCTTCAAATAGTTACAGTGTTTGAAGCTGAACTTTGCCGAGACTACATACATGAGCTACAGACAGACAATATCGATATTGTGAACATGCCATCTGAAGTTTACTGAAATATTTGAAAGCTTGTGAAATTGATTTTGGTGACTTGATACCTCCCTAGACTTATTGAGATAATTGCATTAAATGGAAAGAAGATCTTTGATGGTGGTTAGGTCTCTTACTGGTTTGTGGAACTATAAAAGATATTTGATATTATCCTAGAACTTCCATCTGCAAGTGGAAAAGAATGGCATGAAACATATCATTTGAGGACTAGTATAAAGTAAGAAAAGGTCCATTTTTTTGAATCATCCATGTTTCTTATATTACATCAATTTGCAAAATGGCTTGCCCAAGTACATCCTAACATTTGCTTCTCTAGTATTATAGGTCTACATATAATAATAAGTAAACCAAGATAATGACTCATGTGCATTATAATATTATATGTCTAATTGCAGTAGAGAGCTACATGAAGCCTGATTTTGAATCGTGGAGGTGGTGCAAGATACATATGAAATCTGGTAAAATGCACTGTAACCTGGTCCAGCCTTCATAGGAGGTCAAAGCAACAATACAGGTGGAACCCCTCGAATAGTGACCTTGACAGAATGTACTTCTTGATGAAGTCAAATGGCAACAGAACAATCTAACTAGTGAAATCAACCATCAGGATTGACTAAAACGATAGAAATGAAAGTTCCACATCATATGCGGATGATCTTGTGAATATACAATCAAAAAATGGTGACAGTAGAGAAATCATGTAACCAATCATACGAGGAATGATGGCAGTTAAGTCTTACTGCAAGATTTTGAGATTAGGATTTGAGTAATGCTAACATGTGAGAGTATGATGTAGGTGAAAGAGTTTGTTGGCTTAAGAGTCTTGAGTATCTTATGATAGGAAACAAATAAGAGCTAATGTAAAAGATCTATTACTTGATGCAAACAACATGATTGAATGGATGTCTGATGATCACGAGAGAACGTATATGCCAAAGTGTTGGCAAGCCTGAGATAAGTATTGTTATCTATGTTGAAGACTGGGAAATCTGCAAGTTAGCCTGCTAGGTGTAGTTTGAGCACAGGAGACAACTACCTTGATAATCAGTAAATACATGAGTCAAATATGACATTAGACAGTCGGATGGTTAGTATTGCATGGACATGGACATGAGACTGTCAGAGTCAGAGTAAGAAGCTTATCAGCAATATGCTACAGCAACACCAGGAAACAAGGATAACGTTGCAATATAATATTTGTTAAAGTGAAATATTTTTATTAAGTTGTTCATCTTGTATACAATTGGTGAGTGCATTTTTGATGTTGTTGCTGACTTATCAGTAATTGATTAGCTCATGTAACCATGACAATATTATCTGTAAGTTTTCATATGCTAAAAGATCATCTCAATTCTCGAGCATGCCAAAAATGATGTAATAAAAAAATAAAAAAGAAACTACATGATGCTTTAGAGTCCTTAAAAATGGTTACTATTATAAATCATGATTTTTAATATTTTCCTTTACTATTTTTGTT
The DNA here is from genome assembly GCA_000441515.1 of Elaeis oleifera. Lineage (NCBI taxonomy): Eukaryota > Viridiplantae > Streptophyta > Magnoliopsida > Arecales > Arecaceae > Elaeis > Elaeis oleifera. The sequence continues at coordinate 25,657 of KE504900.1, forward strand.
TATAACCTGCGAGCCTTAGCATCAAATCAAAAGAAATATGCTAGCATCGTGAATTACATGTCTTCTTCCAAATGCTTAAAAAATATTGTTATTATTATAGAGTTGTAAAAGATGCGAAGGAATATCTTCTTGCAATTGTTTTTATGTTGGTTTTGCTGTTTTCTTGCTCAATAGTTGCTCTGTTGTGATGCCATGAGGTTCCTTTTCACAAGCTTGTTGAAGAGCTTTTTTTTGTAAATTATTATAATTCCTTCCATCTTTATTCTTACCCATTTTTAACATAGACATATTTGTGTCTTAATGCTCATTATTTAAAATACAAGAATACGTTGAATTGCAAGATGTGGCCATATTGTTATTATTTGACACGATAATGAATATAAGTAACATATATGTTGATAGTTATTTAAGTATATAAGATTGAAAAGTGGTTCAAGATACATACTTAATATTCATTTTTTTCTGATTCATTTGGAGATTATTCGTTTTTTGATAAATGCTAAATTTTATCAATCGAGATGGTGGATAATTTTAGAATTTTTGATGTTGATGTTGTTCTATTATGGACTGTTATTATGTTAATCCACCATGTCTGTGGATGATTTTATATGTATATGTAGATACATATATGTATGTATATATGTACATATCATTTTGTGAAAAGATTAGGCAAAAGCCTAATTGATTTCATATGCATTTATATATATATATATGTGTGTGTGTGTGTGTGTGTGTGTGTATATATGTATGTATGTGTGTATGTATATGTATATGTATATATGTGTGTGTATATATATATATATGTATATGTGTGTGTGTATATATATATGTATGTATGTCTGTATATATATATATATATATATATATATATATTATATATATGTT
>KE504900.1:26561-39910 GCA_000441515.1 Elaeis oleifera
ATATATATATATATATATATATATATATATATATCATGGAATCCCATATCAATGTCCATGCTTCATGGACTATTAAATGCTGGGAATAATTGTTGTTATTTGACCATTTTAATGTTCATCTGATTAAAATAATCTTCTTAAATTCAAATTTTAACATCAATTCAAATAACAATATTTTCTTATGTGAACAGTGATATAATTAAATGACACTTGCTTTCTTGTTAATTTGCACTATAATGGCGCCATGACAATTGTCATTATTTTATTGCAAAAAAATCCAGTTAAATGCTGGATTGGCATATAATGGTCTTTATGTCCTATTACTGCAGTAAATAATGGTTCTGAAGGGGAGTGGTCATCACAGGATCAAGATGCTATTGAAATTTTGTGATACAGAAGCTTCCTTTGCAAAATATGTGCTACTTTGCTCAACAGTTCTTTGGCAGAGAACTGAGTGATGTGATAAGATATTTTCTGGGTTACCTCATACTTTTCTCAATTTGATGGCTAAGTTTACTTTTGTTGGTGGTGGAATTTGTCGTGTTGAGGCTTTCTGATTTATTAAAGTAGAACACAATTTTAACATCGTTGACATTAAAATGAGAAGTTACCATAATGATAACAAACTACAAGGATAAATATTAAATCTTTTACTATTTGTTATTTAACTTTTTAAATCCTCACTATTTGTACCAATTGAGAGAAGCATTCTTTGTCACTGCCAGCTACTGCTTCTCTCATAATTTTATCTACATGAACTATCTTCTTTTCCATGGTCCTTCTATTAAACCCAGATACTCTCCATGCATGAAAAGTTATAGGGTTTATATTCTCTATATTCCTGTCTACAAAGTTAACTGGGAATTTAGCAAGAAAATTACTTGATTTTCATTTTAAGTGTAAATGTGTTGTTTTTACTTTCTTTCTTTCTTTCTTCTTTTTTTCAAAGAGATGGTCCATTTTGAAATTTGCTAGACTATCATATCCCTGTCCTTATAACTACGTTAAGATCATTTCTGTATGCACATTCAATTGTGTTATGTTTGCATCTGTTAGCAATGTGTGATGCGTTAACATGTTATTTTGCACATCTATGAGCTAAATGTGTACATCTGAGCGTGCGGGGGCACAATGGTCTAGCCCAAAATGGGATGTTCTGAAAAAAAGATTAAGTGGCCCATTTTTGCAAAACGAATTAAGTGATTTTTTCCTGCAAAAACACTCAAGATGATTTGTCATATGTTATTTATTTATTCTGTGTTTTCAATGACTGCCATCTGCAGCCTGATTTTACTAGCCCAAATGATCGATCTATCTAGATCCCAGTATCTCACAGACAAGGGAATATTTTATGAATGTTTCATGGGCTCGGGACACTTTTAATGATGTCTACCTCATTGCTAGGCTGTCCATGCTCTCTTTCAATTTACCTTCTGCCTTTTGGAATTTAATTCATCATGTGTGGCTTGTGGACATGGTGGTGCAGCTGTTGGATATTGTGCAAGGAGTGAATCAATGCCTTGTATTGCATTTTAGATTCTAGAACAGTAGGATCTATGTTGGCAGTCGGACTGATTTGGCTGCCAAGTAATCTATGATACAGCATTGGATGGATTCGATGTGTCTCTTTTAAGATTTCTTTGCTAATATGCGAAATCAATTTTTCTTCTGAACTTGCAGCTCGCTCACAAAAGAAAAGTTTCATAATTTTGGTTATATTTCATTTAGATGTGAAAGATGGATCATACAGATGTGAAAGATAGTGTCATAGCATTAATGCCTTTCATTTTTTTATTGCAGTATCTTATTCATGTAGCTGACTTTAATATTCCATTTCTAACTGAACATACTTCTGACATAAACCAGGGTGGTGTAAACCATGTCCCTTCGACCGATGTTGTTGGGCCTAATCAGATTTCCAACCCCAAGCATCCTGCACTTTTGGGTTCCAGTACACCAGTAAATTTCCCTGAAAGACCTGATCAGCCAGAGTGCCAGTATTACATGAAAACTGGGAGCTGCAAATTTGGAACTTCTTGCAAGTTCCATCACCCAAAAGAGAGGAACCAAGAAGCTATTTGCACAATTGGACCCCTTGGGCTTCCTCTAAGACCAGTAAGTTGGATTCTTATTTTACTGTATTACTTTTTACAACGTCAATATCTTCTTTGATGGAAGTATCTGACTACTGTTCTCTTGGCTCATGTTATCATGATTTGCCCACAAAGGGCCAGCCTGTGTGCACCTTTTACAGTATGTATGGGAGCTGCAAGTATGGTTCAACTTGCAAATTTGATCACCCATTCATGGGTTACTACAACTACACCTTGCCTGCATTCTCTGTTCCAGACCCTCCTGTTCTCTTCCCCAAAACGGTGAGGTTGCCTGATCAGCATGTGAAATATGAGACAGGTGATGAACCCCAGGACTCAAATGACCATAATCATGGCAATCCTTCTACACAAGCTTCTCCATCCCATACTGCTCATTCTGAGTCTCCAGGAAATACTCCGATTGATATCAGCTTTTCATATTTACATCAGTTCCATCCATGGAAATTTTGACATCTCTGCCTCCTGTAGCACCATTTTTGCCTGCGGCTGTGTGGTCTGAGTTGGGTTGTCCAAAGATTCATATAGTGTGTTCTGGCAGGAGGCAATAGGTCTTTTGTGGTGAATAAAATGGAGGTAAGAATCTAAGTCAAGTTACTATTATTTGACAAATTGAAGTCTATTTCTTCTGAGAAAAATCTGAGACTGCTGAAGGGATGAGTGTGATTTCTGTCTACACTATGTTATAGCTAGTCTGTCAAAATAATGGTGTATGGAACTTTCAACAACCATTGCTACAGAAGTAAATTCTCAAACAAACCACAGATGGAACATATCTCTATCATATTTACATGGACATATGAATTAAAGGAGTTTGATATGCTCAGTTGTGGATATGGTGTTATCATGATTCATGGAACTCTTCAGTCCTTTTTTTGAGTGAAAATTGGGCCAGAGGCCCAATGACTTCATTAAGTACTTTCTTTTCTTGTTTTCGATAGAAGTTTTCTCATTCTTTTTCTGGTAAGGAACTTTCTTTTTCTTCAAATTGGCATGTTTGGTGTTCTCCTGTGTCATTCGGTGGCAAATGCTGTGTACAGGGCATTTGTGAAAACATATGGGTGGTCGAAACATTTTGAAACATTTCTGCCCCAAAAGAATAGAAGAATAGGGATTGTGTTTGGTAAGTAATTTCTTTAAAAGATCATTATGAATTGTAAAAACACTTTGATTAATAATTTTCTGCACTCTTCGGCTGACAGGGCAATGACACGTCGAGAAACATGTTATGTATTGATTCTAACCAATCTTTACCTTCTACGAAGCTCTTTGGATTAACCTCATGCTTAGCATCAAACAGAAAAAATGATGAAGATAAAGATACATCACTTACCCATATAACCTATATGCTTCCTAGTATTGTAAAGGTTCCAATGAGATCAAAATTCAAAATTTTATAATAATATAATTTCTTATGATCCATAATACCAGAATCTTTTAAAAATGATTTGCCACGGTAATATTGTATCTTCAATATGATATTTTATTCCAGAAATCAGGTCTGTGGTTAACAGGACTTGCATGTCGAGCCACCCTCAATTGTTGTAGGTAAACAAGCTATACTCCACTCTACCAAAAAAAATATAAGCTATTCTCCTATTTATGGAAATATGGCTTCCTAAACAGCCCTAGACTCACACCCTAATGCATCCTGATCACTTCTAAAACCTGATTTTTGGAGATTATTGTACCGTCTTCCTCATTGTCAAGTCTGTCGCATCCTACAAGAGAATCAAGCTACCAAATTTAGTTGCTGGATTAGCTTGCACTGAAACCCATAATGGAATTGGGACGTTAAGCTTTCCTTATGCTCTGTCTTTGTTTCTTATATTTGGTTTTTGAGAATAGAATGGGGACCTCGATTCTTTGTTGTTACAGAAATAAATAAATAAATAAACTTCTCATCTATTCTTGCTCGGAAAAAAAGTATACCGCATGCATTGCACGTACACATGAGGTCTCTCTATATCGCATAAATCTCTCTCTACATAAATGTCTCTCATCTCTTATTGATGTATCACGTAATGCGCTCTAGAGATGCCTGTATTTGTTGAGGAACCCATACCAGAGGTTAGGGACACTATTTGCTCTCATATGCTTATCAATCTATCCAACAATTTAAGATTTTGATCTGGATTTTAACACAGTATTGGAGCCAGTTATCCCTTATAATCAATACCTCAACTTGCATGTATCCACAGACTGGATATTCCTTATCATTCCCAGTTTTTATAAATATTTTTTCTTCAAACTTTTTCACAAGACCCTTTACATGTCAAGGTTTGCTTTTATTGAGGGATGACGATACTAATCTGTGTTGGTTGGTTTGCTGTACATGCTCATGGTTTTCTTATAATTAAATATTTCATCAATCCGATATATATTATATCATACAATGCCAACTCCGAAAGGAGTTTGTGTTGGTGAAGCGTCGCCCACTGCTTGGTCATCCATGTGCACAAACGTTGGGCTTCAACGAACTCGTGATGAGGCCGGACGTATGTTACTCAAAAACGAAGGGCATGCAATGCTTAAAATTGACCGACAATTTTTCAAAAAAATGCTGAAGTCTTCTTCCCCTTCTTTCTTCTTCTTCTTCCTTTCTGGCTTTCTAAAGATATTCCTAAATATTTATGAATATAGATCCAGTCCAATCTGTAATCTCACAACTTTCCTCTAGTTGTCTTGGAAAAAACCCACTAACTCGTCATAAATAATAAACATGAACTAGCATTATGTAAAGTTATATTCAACTGGAACACATAGTACATCTATACCATGAACATGACCTGGGGCATCTATCTTTTCCGATAGAAGGTGTGTCTCTAGTTCAAGAGCGAGCTACCTTCCTTGATGAGAAGGAAGACACTGCCACCATCAGCTCTTGAGATTTTAAGCTCCTCGTCAAGGTAGGTTGTTAGCAACCAGGACTGTGCATTGTCGTTGTTGATTGAGATCTTCCATGGTGGCCGTTCGGAGATTGTCCTAGCAACCGATGATGCTGCATTCTGGACTGAAGTGATCACACCCTTGAAAGGAGAGAGGTCAATATTCTGCCCCAGGAACTCTACCTTCTCGGGTAAAACGATGGAGTCTGTTAGCTGTGGAGTGCCTATAATGCCTTCCTCAAATTTTATCTGGAAAGAACACCAGTTATCCGTTATCTCAGGAGTACTGTTGCTGAATGCTTAACATACCTTAATCAGAAATCATGTAGAGGCAAGAGCTAGTAATTTGCAGTAACTAGCGGACTCAAAGTTCGTGCTTGCATATCTTAACTGCTCTTTGGGACTACCAGCAACTCTTATATTTACACCAGCATTCCTCAATGGTTGATTGTCCTAACAACCAGGAAGAAGAAGAAGATGGCGACGACGACAAAGAATATAGAAAAGTCCCTTTTCTAAAGTATTCTCTTATTGTATAAGATAATCTTTATAGTGTACTGCTGAAATACGTAGAGGCATCACTTTTAGATGGTACTTGCTTCTATAAATATAATCATAAATACTAAGTAGCCAGTACCAATAACACTTAGGATTTTTGAACTACTCCAATGAATAATTCTTGAAAAACGGAGAATGACCTGTAGATCTCATGAAATCAGCAATAACAAAATCCCAAACCTGATGCGGGAAATTTTAGTCCACAAGACATCAGCATTGTGATCCGCCGCATAGTTGGTGGCCCAATCTGAGCACAATTTTCTAATGACGGTGGTCCAACTATTGTTTGTACCAGCAATGGTCCCATGAGTATTCTATTTTAAACAAGTCGATCTACTCGAACTCTGTGAGTCTTCTGTACAACGGGAATTAAGCTATAGACAAGAAATATTTGATCTACAACAAAGTAATCATTATTTCAAAGTTGTAGCGATCCATCAGTTAAAGTATATGGTTCCTATAATTAAATGGATGGGAATCATTAATATCCATGAGGAAAATATGTCAAAAACAATTGGATAAGTATGAAGGAAAAGCACTTTCCTCCCCTCCTTTTTAAGGAGGCCTACTCTTCTGAGGTGACCATATTTCCATCCTACAGCCTACACCATCAAAGGCAATCACAGAAACAGTAGCATAAATTTGGTATAATTGATCCTAGCTTGAGTAGAAAAGCACCAGACATAAGTCTATGGCACTGGGCTGCCTAAAGCCTGAGCTGATCCGAGCTTTCGATTGTTGGGGTACCATATTTTATATCAAATATGCATTCAAGCTCCATCTACCTCAAACAAGAAGCTTGGCTCATTTCTTGTTTGAACAAGCTCGAACCATACTGCTATCAAGCACACAACTATCCCTAATTTGAAAAGATCCGACATCAACGAGAGCTAGAGCTGTTCATAACCAACGTAAGTTCATTCAAATAAAATCATCCATATGTCAGAATTGGAGTATTACTTCCATCCCTCCCTATCAATCAGCTACTAAGACTTTATGCTTCAACCAACCAAGAATTAACCAAAGAATAAGCCAAAATTTACTGCAAGGAATGAACTGCAACGCATGAAACTTAAGCATAGATCAGAAATGGTTTTCGGTGGAAGTAGTGAGTACCTGCACGCGCTTGGGGCTTCGGACTTCGAACTTGGCGTTGGTTGTGACAGAGGTGGTGGCGAGCGGCACGGCAAACTGCACTGAATTCTGCACCGTAAAATTCTCAGAGTCGATTGTTTGTGATATCTCCTCCACCTTCACCACCTCCGGCAGCCTCGCTGAACCCAACAGTGGGAACATGGGCGAGAACGAAGTATACCTGCAACCAATTCATTTCACTTCAATTCTTCGATCAAGAACAGAGCAATCCATCAAATCAAAGTATTATACTAATAATCGATAAAGAATACAAGAAAAGAAAGGAGAAGGGTTGGATCGGATCGGCGGTCATACGCCAGAATCCATTTGCCGTTGAGGAGGGTGAGGGCCTCGGTGGGAGCAGGAGTAGGGTTCCTGACCTCCAGCTGGTTGATGACCTCCACGATCTCCGCCCGCGTCTCGATCGACGCCTGCAGGCCCCGGTCCGTCCCGTACAGCAAATCCATCAGCTTCCGCTTTAGCTCCCCGACCTCGCTCGGCTCCACCTTCACCTCCTCCTCCTCCTGCTCCGCCACTGCCAGTCCCCCGGCCGCCACCCCCTCCTCCTCCCCCACCTCTCCGCCCCACTCCTCGTCGTCCGCAATTGCCGGGCCGGAAGGGCGCCGCGGCGAGGGGTAGCCCCACTGCGCTCCTCAAGATCGGGGCTTTCTGGAAACGGAAGCTGGGACGCCGATGGGGATCGGGTGGATGGATGAGTGGTAGCGGAGCGGCGGGGCCGCCGGAGGGGCCTTCAGGGCCATGGGTTTCCAAGACGCCACCCCTGCCATCTCTTTTTTTCCCCTCCTTGCTCGAATTAACCAAACGCAACACTACAGAGCGTTCTCTTCTCTCTTTTCGGCTTCTTCGATGGCTGAATTATTTAATTAAAGGCAAGCAGACTAATTTCCTTAGTACGATCCAATAGTAATAGAGCTATTCGTACAGGTTTTAAATGCTTGATATTTTGCCATTTTGCTCGGGTCATTGGGGTCAGTCAGTCTTTTCTTGATCTGATGCTCGGGTCAAGCAGCCAGGGGGAAAAAGTGCCCAAGTACCGTAATTGGGGCTGACAATGCCACGTGCCCACAAGCAGTGATGGTGAAAGATGTGTTAGCCTGCAACGCCACGTGTATGGATTTTCATGGGAGCTCGTTAGCCACTTGGTTTTTATTGCTGCACGCCAATCTTCTTTATTATTCCTTTTAGTGTTAATTTTTGCCGCTGCCGATCTCCCGTCTGTGATCAGTCATCAAACTAGATATGGCCGAAAAAAAATTGTCGCTAGAATTTCGTTCGAATATCTATAAAATAAATTCTCATCGAAGATGATATTTATTTATAATTTTTTTAAATTAAATTAAAAATAAAAATAATTGAGAAAAAAATAAAAATTAATTATATATCTTAAAAATTTTAAAATCTTAATTTATAAAAAAATTAAAATATATCTGTCTCGAAATTTTAGTAATTTTCAAATTTATCGTACAGATTGATTCAAAATTTTTTTTACTTTTACGAAAGATTTGATCGCGAAAAAATTTTACCTCATTTGAATTTTTCTAATGTAGAAGAAGGATGGATCTATTGGTAGGAAAAATAATTTGGCCACCATCAATCTAGGAAAGGTCGTCCAAGCCGGCCTTCAGTAGGTCATCCTAACTGAGGTACCGAAGTTCGTGGAGGGAATATTTATCCTCTTACAGATAGGGATAGATCGGTCGGGTATGAGCTACATCAGATCATCCAAAGTCGAGGTCATGGAGATTTATAATGTAGACGTTGATCTCTAGGTGATCCGAGATAGGTCGGTGGAGGGCGATCTAAAATAAATTGTTCGAAGCTGAAGAACCGAGGTCTGCTACTGACGGGATATTTGACTTCTCGTCATATCTGCATTTATGTTAAGTCGTCCATCTCCCATAGCTCGATCAAAATCGTGAATATCTCAGCCGAGGTTGAAGTACAGATCTACAACAGATGCCCTTCACTCTTGCGGCCGAGCTACTTATAGGTCGGCTGAAGAGAGTATCAATCTGAGACTGATTCAATTGGGCCATTTCCTGCTGACATGTGTCGAAGATCGGTGTTCTAGAGCGAATCATCTTCAAATCTGGGCTGTTGATTCTTCAGATTCACGGGAGCTACGTACTGTCCAATCAGAAGCCACCACTTGTCGAACATCGACAGAGGGAAGTAAATCGTAAGTAGATCAGAGCCATCTCGGGCCTCTATAAATAAGACCACGATAACTTCATTTTTATTGTTTTCGTTGTTCAGAGGAGAGAGCTTTGGCACTTGGAGACTTAACCCAGTTGCTCAGTTGGAGCTTTGCTAACGTTGTTCGTCGTCCTCTGGTTGCTCGATCACATCTCCCTTAGGTCAGTTCTTCTTTACCATGAGCGAGCTTAGCTCGTCCTCCACCACCTGGAGCTCGGGTGGCAGAATTAGGAGCACGGAGCTCGAGTAATGGAGCTCAAATGATGACATTAGGAGTGCAGACCCTGTGTCTGACATTGCTTATTCTTCAGGTAGGCCCGAAGTTCCAGATTTCAGTCCATATAGAATAAATTCTATCCTCACCCTGAGGACTTGGGGTTATTAGATTGAAATACCAAATCCCAGCTGAGTTTAAGTTGGAGGTCGCCATTCCTGGTGAAAGAATAGTTCTTCCTTATCAAGGTCGAGTTGGCTTATATGAAGAATCCTTGAAGGTCGATGTCCGACAGCCCTTCCACTATCTCGTAGTGGAATTCCAGTTATATAGAATAAGTTTTTGTAGTATTACGCCAAACTCATGGTGCCAAATCATAGGCTTCTTCGCTTACTGCCTTCTCCTCGGGGTCAAACTATTCTCTCGCCTTCTTCGTGCTTGCTTCACATTGAAGGAGCATCCAACGAAGGTCGGGTGGTGGTATGCCTCTCCTCGGAGGGGACGTCATCTCTTTTAAGGTGCTCCTTCCTCAGTACATAACAGGAAGGAGCGCTTCTTTTTGTCTCGATCGAACAATCCTGGGACTTCAGCACGTCATGGGGTAGACCTCATAAGTTGGCGGTCAGAGCTCCAATATTGTCAGATGCTGAGGAGGAGGTGTTGAAGCAAATTTTTAGTCTCATTCCCCTCCATTGATCAAGTTCCTCACTGAAGAATTTTTTCAAGGTCGGTTGAGTCTGACCGACCCATATGGTAAGTCTCTTTTTTCTCTCTTAATTCAGCATTTTTCATTTTTGGCTAACCTCATATGCCGTACTGCAATGAAGCTCTTCGTCAGGCCGTGAAGAGGAAGAAGTTGAGCATGGCCCCAGCTTCAAAATACGGGCGTGCTGAGGCCATCCTCAACCAGCCCACCGTTGGGGGCTCCTTGGGGCCCAACAATACCCCGAGGAGGGAGTCTTCGACGCCTGCAAAGGGAGTGGTGTGTTAGATGGATGTCTGATCAGGACACCACCTCTCAAGATCTTTTCGATACTGTATGATGCAGTAGAAAGAAAGAAGAAATAAATAAAAAAATAATTAAAATACATGGATTAGCCAAAAAGAGCTCGCCTCCATGGGGCATGCAAACTTCACTATGAGAAAAAAATTTTACAAGAGGAGATCTCACCCTCAACCCTCGTACACCTAATTTTTCCTCATAGGAAGTTCTCCCTCACAAAAGTTCTCTCTCTAGGAAGACCCCCTTGAACCCTTGAAATGACCGCTGTCCGCTGTCCAGGAGCCTCTTGCTCCTCCTCTCAGTGATGCACTGCTTCTCTCCCTACGGGTTCACTGTTTCCTGATTTTCGCACGAAGACGTTCGCCCCACGAGAAGACCAGCAGGCCACCACACGGCCTTTTATTCCCCAAACAGGCCTTTTATAAGGCTTAAAACATATTAGATTATGATTAGGAGACCTAATAACACCATATAAAGGCCCTGGACCGTCGGATCAATACCAGAGTCAACCCATGCCCTCCGATTGCGCATCGGTCCATGGAACAGTGCCGTGGACCGTGCGAAATGCATGAAAAATGCCCGCACGATCCATGGAGCCTGCTATGCACTGCCCGATCCACGGTGGATCGGGCAATCGGGCCTCAGAGCAGGGCGCTGGGCCTGGGCCGCACCCCTGCACGTGCCTGGGCCTGGGCCACACCCCGCGCTCCCGGACCTGGGCTTGCCCACACGCCCGTGCGCCCGGGCTTGGCCGGGCTCGCCCGCTGGGCCGTGCACCGTCATGCGTGGTGTGCCGCTGCCGCTCCACAGACCGCCGGCGGTCCTCCGCCGCCTCAAGTTCCGTGCAGACTTCAAACGCGCGTATCTCCTCCGTCCGAGCTCCGTTTGAGGTGATATTGATCTCGTTGGACTCTATTTTCATCACGGATCTCGTTGTGGGCTCAATATAGATCGAATCTCGAGCTATCAAATCCTAACAATCTTCACCTCGACTCGATATTCGACCTCCTCTTAACTTCAAGAGCTTCTGGATCTCCTTGCCCCCATGTCCTGGGCAATCGCCTGCTGATCATGGATGGACAACATGGGAGTCGAGCCAGGTCGCTCGATCCCATCTCTATCATATGCTGTGCTTCTCCTGACCTGAGACCTACTCGGAGCATCATCCTGCTGCAATAGAAATCTCACCTTGCGACGTCACCTCTCATCCTCCTGAGTCCCTGTCTCGTGCCCGATCCACCTCCACTTGGAGCTCCACCTCGCTCTAAGCTCCTCCTGGCTCCTGAAGCTCCACCTCGCACTGGACTCCCATTAGGTAATAATGTCCTCTCCTTTCCTTCTCCTCCAGCACAATTCTATCGCCGCATAGCACCCTCAGGATTCCTCCACCAGCTACCATCCTGTAATCTCTCGAATTCAGTCTGTTCAGTGAGATAAGATTCTATTTAAAATTGGATATATATCGGACCTCCCTCAATCTTCTCACTGCACCATCATGTATCCTCCAGTTGAACGTCCCAATGCCTCTGATCGCATAGCTCGATCCATCCGATAAATATACAGTGCCCTCACTGTTCTTCAGGGAGTCAAACTGCTCCTCTCTGTAATATACATGATGGATGCATGCAGAATCTAATATCCATTACTGGGAAGAAGTAGATACCTCATCAGATATCTCCAGGACATCTCCCTCTAAATCACTGTTGGCCGTCGCCACAACAGCCATCGTCCGATTTTTGAGTTGAGGATAATTTCTGGCTAGATGCCTCAACTCCTCACACCGGTAACACCTGGTCTTGCTCAAGTTTCTCCTGGACTTGGACCGCCCTCGTCGCGATTTTCTGTCGCTCCGTCTACCATCTCCTGCTCCTCCAGAAACCACCAAAGCTGAGCTACCGCCATCTGAGCTCGAAGCTGGATTCTCCCTCCTGAGAACCTCATTCTGGAGTATCATCGCGGTGACCTCGTCCATCTTGATGGTGCTCTTTCCCACTAGAAGAGCAGTCACCAGGGACTCATACGAAGGGAGAAGCGACGCTAGCAAACCAGCGCCCTGGTCTTCTCCTCAACATTCTCACCAACGCTGAGGAGGTTGGTGAGGATCTTCTGAAAGTGACTTAGATGCTCATGCATGCTCTGTCCCTCAGCCATCCGCAGCTGGTAAAACTATTTCTAGAGGAAAAGAATATTGGTGAGAGATTTCGCCATGTACAACTCTTCGAGTTTCAACCACAGCACCATCGGAGAAGTCTCGCTAAGCACATGGATTACCACCTCATCCACTAGGTATATGCGGATGGTGCTCACCGCCTGCATCTGTAGCCGTTTTCAATCCCGCACCTCCATGGTGGTCGGCTTCTCCTCACACAAGAGAGCATCGATCAATCCTTGCTGGATGAGCATGTCCTTCACCCTTGCCTGCCACAAGGAGAAATTGCTCTTTCCATCAAATTTGTTGATCTCTATCTTGATTGCTCATGTCTTCTCCATCTTCAGTCTTGCTCACCACTGCTGCAATCTACGTCCTTGTACCATCTCACTCTGATACTACTTGTTGAATGGATGTCTGGTCAGAAAACCACCTCCCAAGATCTTTCGGTACTGCACGATGCAGCAGGAAGAAAGAAGAAATAAAATAGAAAAATAATCAAAATACATGGATCAACTAAAAAAGGGCTCACCTCTACGGGGCATGCAAACTTCACTATGAGAAAAAAAATTTACAAGAGGAGATCTCACCCTCAATCCTTGTACATCCAATTTTTCCTCACAGAAAGTTCTCTCTCACAAAAGCTCTCTCTCTAGGAGACTCCCCTGAATCCCTGAAGTGACTGTTGTCTGCTGTCCAGGAGCCTCCTGCTCCTCCTCTCAGCAACGTGCTGCTTCTCTCTCTGCGGGTTCACTATTTTTTGATTTTCGTACGAAGATGTCTGCGCCACGAGAAGACCACCAGGCCACCACACGATCTTCTGTTTCCTAAACATGCCTTTTATAAGGCTTAAAACATATTAGATCATGATTAGGAGTCCTAATAACACTTGTATAAAGGTCCTGGACTGTCGGATCAACATTAGAATCAACCCACGCCCTTCGATTGTGCGTCGATCTACGAAACAGTACCGTGGATCATGCGAAACATATGGAAAATACCCGCACGATCCATGGAGCCTGCTGTGCACCGCCCGATCCACGGTGGAACGGGCAATCGGGCCTCAGAGCGGGGT
>KE504900.1:48718-63954 GCA_000441515.1 Elaeis oleifera
CAGTAAAAAATTTATATAAAGTTCAATAAAAAAAATTATATTTCAGTATTAGTTTTAGACCTCTCAATATGTTGAGCCGCCCCTGTGCAGAAGAACGGAAGTTGAGCGAGCTAATTAAATCTTGAAACTCCTCATCTAGACAAAATGAGCTGTGGAGGGTGGATATTGATCTGAACATGACAAAGTGTCTTTTAGGTTTAAAAAAATCACCTCAATTCAAATTATGAAGAGTACTATGCGTTTTCAACCTATGATTTGACTTTAAAAGGGTAACTGCAGGAAAATTCTGTTTTCATATTGCTCGAAGATATAACCATATAGTCATGCGTTTTCTTTCCTTTTGTTTATTTTTTTTAAATATCGTTTAATTGTGATTGGCGTGGCATCCTTTTTAGCCTTGCATCAAATTCACTTCCCTAGCTCAAGAGAAGATTTTGTGTCAACATAACAAGCCATACATCAAGGCATCATGTTGCATGAGAAAGGAATGTACACATGTGAGGTATATTTGATCTAGGCATGAGCATCCATAAAAGAGATGTTGATTTTGATTTTGAGACTCTTTATTAGGTTTTTCATTTTTTATACAGTGTAATGGACAGTTTGCAAAGCCATTACTTCTCTCCCCATTATTGTTTATAGAATAGCTGGATCATGGCATATGCTATACACATAAAATTGGAGGCATACCACCAAGATTCTTACAAATGCGATATGCTTTCAAATTAAAATTTAATTACAAAATAGATTTAAAAGCCAAACTTTTATTTCAAAGGTTAAATGGTAACAATTGTTGTTCCATAGACCAAGTTTCATTAGCTTTGGAGAAGCTTATAATGTAGCTTTGATAATACACATTGTCCATCTGAAGGCTGTGATGCCCAAATATAGGAGTCCTTGTTCCAACTTGCATCTCCAAGCTGTGGCTTAGGACATCCCTGAAAATTAGTTTGAAGGAGTTTTTCCCCTTTCTGGATCTTGAATATTTTATAAAAAAAAAAAGAGAGAGAAAGGGAAGGATACCTATTATACTAGAATAATATAGATTCAAACTTCAGGGACTTACTGCCAGTAATTTAATCGAGAATTTTTGATTGCGAAGCAAAGGGTGCAAACACTGGGCCCAGCCCCAGTTCACCATATGAAAATTCATTATTCAAAGTAAAATTTCTTTTTGTTTGGATTAGATTAAGATCATAATCTTTTCCAGACATGATTTCACATGTAAAATTTATTGGTTTCCTATTCTTGCTACTTGTCATCATCAATATTCCAATTGCGTGGTGTGCTCTCATTTTTCTACATAGCTGGAAAAGCAAAAAAACTTGTCATCAATATTCTAATTGTATAATGAGTCCTCATTTTCAGTATAGTTGGAAAATAAATAAATTCTTGTACATGTTCAGATTTGGGGATCCATATGTCGTAATTCTAAGGGGCAATATCTCCTCTCCAGGTGTTTATTCAGCCTTTGCAAGGCACCTATACTCTTAGATTCGGATCATCCTAAAAGTCCAATCAGGAAGGGAAATCTCAGACACCGAGTCGCGACGCCCAACGGGCGAGCTCACGGATCTGCTCCGCCCCTCTTCCCATCACCATTTACCCGCAACCAAAAAGTCCAGAATACGAGCGAGAGAGGAAGAAAGAAGGAAAGGTAGCAAGAAAGAAAGGTCGGAGAAGAGATGGACGTCCTCTTGGGCTCCATCGACGTGAGGGATCTCCTGTCGGTCCAGGACATCGACGAGTCCTCCCCTCTCTCCGCTCCCGACCTTCGCCTCCTCATCGACCGCCTCCAGATCCGATCGCTCCACATCAAGGACAAGGTGCGCGACTACGTCCTCGCCCACCGCCAAGACTTCGCCGACATCTTCTCCCGCTGCTCCGAGGCCGCCGCCGGGGCTGATGCCGCCGCCGCCGCCCTCTCGGACGCCCTCCGCCTTCTCTCCGACCGCCCCCTTGACCGCGAGATCCGGGACATCGCCGAGGAAATCAGGAGCAAGCGGCGGGAGTTGGAGGAGCGGCGGGAGGCGCTGGCCATGGTGCGGACTATATCCCTGCTGCGGGAGAGGCTGCGGTCCTCGAGGGAGGATCTCAGGGCCGGGAGGTTGGTGGAGGCTTCCGTAGCTGTGAGGGATTTGAAGGCGGGGCTGTTGGTTTCTGGGATGGAGGAGGTGAGCGGAGAGCCAGAGCCGGCGGTTTATGGGTTCTTGAGGAAGGAGTGGACGGAGTGCTTCGATGAGGTATAAGAGATTTCATGATTACTTCCAGTTTATCACACTTACTTTAAAATTCCTTTTCAGTCATATTGGTGCATTGCCATGGAATAGTTAGGGTTTGTATTTTACTGACTTATTTCTTGTTTTGATCAGTTAAGTCTCCCAGAAGTGAACAAAATTTAGTGTTTCTTTTATTTATTTTAACAGCTGCAAGGGGTGCTTGCGAAAATTGTAGGAAGTTCTGTCCAGTTCGATCTAGAGAATGACAGAGTTATAGTAAGGTCTAGGTCCACTGTTGGAGATATGGGTGAAGTAGAGCTCCATCAGGCATTGGAGGCAATGAAGGTAAGTTTTCTCAGTACTATATGTTTTCAGTTTTACACCACTTGGGAAAAGCCAATCTTTAGTAATAACTATTTCTCTGATTTAGTGGCTTACCAACTGTGGTTACTCTCTTGACAGCATTATCTTGGTTTTATCTGTATGCAAACTCATATTTGACTTTCCGTATGTCCTTTTCATTGACAATGTACGCCTTTTACATCTCATGAGTTGGCATTTCTTTTAAGAATACTGCTGCTCATTACTATGGAAAGTGCAGGAAATAGTAATTTAATGTGTTTTGATTGCAAGAGACCCATGATAGAAGGCCAGTAAGCTAAGTTTGAATCTTAAAAGCAGTTTGTTCCTAATGCAAACCAAAATCTTGTGGGATTTCGTATCTTGAAACACAAGAGGCTTACATGATAGCCTGAGTTAAATCATGTGCCATACTCCTGATTACACATCTTCAAGGCCATGCATAATTGGGTGTTCGGCATATAATTATTACATTTATCTACTCCACTAAAATGGTGGCAAACCTCAAGGATCCTTGAATAAAAGGAGAAAGGTATGCAGCTTCTAGTTTCTTTTCTTCTTTCTTTCTTTCTTTTTTTAACTGATCTTTTGAAGCCACCTATTATCTCTTTTTTCATACATGTGGGCAGTGATGAATCTCCTTGGATGAGGAGTAACATGTTTTACATGTATCTTCATGTTTATAACCATTATCTGAAAGCCACAATACTCAAAGAGGGTGATTATGGAGGAATTGTCTCTCCTTACCTCAAGATCATGGAGGAGTGGTAAATGGAAATTACCACCTTAAGTCAATGAAAAGCATTATTGGCACGAAAAGTTTATACTGCAGAAGCTATCATGGTTGACTCCAGTTCGAGCACTATCAACTTCAAAACATTAGTTCAGGTCCAAAGACATGCTAAGACTTGTTATCAGTTTACGGATGTGATATTATTGATGCTACCATTGGCTACACCATACTGCAGGATTTAGAGTTCAAGACTTTTTTGGTGTTGTTTTAATGTTTCTTGGTTGAAGTTTGTTCTTAAAGCTTGTAGGAATTGAGTACAATCGGAGTGGGGAATATTAGGTGCCTTTTAGATCAAAAATAAAATCTATTAGAGGGCTGCTTCTTGTTTTTGTCCAGGTTTCTTGATAAGACCCTTTGGACTAAGTTGGTTTGGTGTTATGGTTGTTAGGATCCTAATGTTTCTTCTTTTATAGAAACTATTAAATATTAATGCTTTGTCCTAGGGAAGCCATTGTGTTAATGGTAGAATGAGTTGTGTTGGAGGCTTGTTGCTTTTTATGGTTGAAACATCAGTAAATATTTTTTTGTACTGACAAATGGAAAGAAAAACTTTCTTTGCTGGAGAAAGACTTTTTAAGGTCAAGAGTGTCATTTTTCTACAAATCTTGAGCTGATTACATCTTTTTTGACCTTGCTATCCAAGGTTAAGGCAAGCTTAAACAACTTTATATCAAATGTAATTTTAAAAAGTACCTTTGGTTCATTTGTAATGATTGGCTTAGGACTGCAGTATCAGCCAGATTTTGATCAAAGAACATTTCTTTTTTGAGGTTTGATTCTGGCATCAGGTTGTTTTACGCATAGCCATTTGATTATGCTTGCTCCAGTGACTTCCGGTGGTAAATTTACTAGCAGGGGAAGTCTAGTTTGTGTTGATCATAGTTTGGCGATGGTGCCTTTGATAGCTGATAGCATATTATTCTCCATTAGTACTTCAAGCACTGGCTGAGCAAGAATAAAGTAGGAATGAGATGGTTACATGGTTAAAGACACTGCTTTGTCAAAGATTGACAGATGTAGCACCATTTGGAATATATTTTGTAGTTAATAACAATACTCAAACAGGGAAATTCATACTCAAGAGGCGTAAACATCCTAGAACATGTTCTTTTCATTTTTTTCTGGACAAGACTTTACTAATCATCTTCAGGTTCTGAGGAAATAATTGGAATGAAATGAATGTATTTCCTGTTATTAAAAGCTTTCCTTATTGGTCCCAGTTGTCTTCAGCATGGACCTCATGGCTATAATAGGTTGGCTTTTTCATGTTCTTCTCACTCCTAGGGTCTCAGAGTACACAGAGATTAAAGAACACATCTTTAGTGCCATGTTCTGCAGTTGAAACCCCACAACTAAGTAATGAAGTAACAGAAACTATGAGAGTAAACTAGCATAAATAGAAGGTGGGTTTAATGCTTTGCACTTATCTTTTGTTCTTATTCCTGTTTGAGATTTTTGAGTGTCATTGCACTTGTTGCTGCTGGATATTTTTTATTGAAAATTCTTATGGATAAACTCATGTCCTTCACAAATTTGGTTGATAACTGATGTTGAGTTGGTTCAGGTGGCCCATAAATCTGTTAACATGTTATTTTCCTAGGCTGTAGCTTGTAAGATACTATCCTTTAAGATGGTTTACTAATAAAATCAATATCATCTATTTTCCTCTTCCTACTGTCTCTTTTGTGCATCGTATGCAGATAGTTGATGTTCTAGATTATGGACTGGCAAGAATAGCAGATTTAATGATCAAACATGTCATGGTTCCTGCAATAAGTAAGAGATCCATCAACATTCTTGTGGAACAACTAAATCAGGACTCTGATGAAAAGAGAGAGGCAATTCTTAGCCTGATGTCATCATCTGAAGTTCTGGTATGTGCAACATTTCTGTCAATCAGCTTTCAACTGTATAATTTTTTCTTAACACTACAATTTAAATGTATACACTTCATCGATGTCTTTAGTCAATATTCCATTAACAAAGAAGCTGCAAGTTCACAAAAAAAAGAAGAAGAAGCTGCACCATGAATAATAAACTAAGAATTATGTATTACGTTTTTACAATTTGTAATGATATAGTACAAAAATGTACTATATTCTCTTTGTTTTATTGTTATATATGGTGCAGCTTGATGCTTATGGTTATTGTGTTTTTGAGGTTTATCTTCAAAGAGATGCAGAATCAGCTGGTGTGCTGGTCTTAACCACCTTTTGTCCTTTAACAACCTTGATTTTAATATGTTTAAATCAGGTCCAACAACAAAAACTTGTCTATTTCCATCATATAAAATTCTGAATACATCATTAGACTATATACATCATGATCTCTGTAATTAGGCTTTTTGTAATTTTACATGCAGGTATGTAATACTTACATGTCCAAGAAGAAATTGGCACATCACTCTTTATCTTAACCTCTAAAAGGGATTTGTTTCTGCCTGAGTTCTCTGCTTTTTCTTTTTTTGTTATTCTGATGTGACAAGCTAACATATTTAAATTAACCCCCTTGGCCTCTTTCCTTCTCATCTTTATCTAACTTGGTGCAACTGCTGTTAAATTGGTGGTGCTGCTTCCTCCGTTGGAAGGGTGGTCCCAATTATTCTTCAAGCTAATTTATCTAACACGGTGTCTGAGTGTAGCTCTCTAGGTTAGGAAGATAATTTAATTTTCAGTTACCCTAATCTTCTTACTGGATTTTCAAGTTAACTTTGATCATATTGACACGATAACTTTTAAGTTGAAGAGAGAAGATTAACAGTTTTTCCCTGGGATATCGGTGTGAGCAGCTAAGGCAGTCATACAAGGTATGAGGTGTTTGTCTTCATGGAGCCTTTTTTAGCTGAGGTACACATTTCATAAATGAAAAGCTGTCATGAGTGTTCCTTGATTAGCTGGTTCAATGGCTCATACTATGATGTGCCTTTAGAATGTGTGCAACCAAAATTATGAGCATTCCTTTCCAAGCAGTAAGCATGCCACATTCAATTCAGCAAGGACTGTCTTGCTGTTTTTATTCCTTAAATAGTTTCATGATGGCTCCTACTAAACATAATTTATTTATTGCAGTAAGGCTGGACAGATTCAAAAAGCTCTTTTTTATATTTTTGCCTCCTGTTTTGTAGGAAAGCCTAGATGGTGCAACTCTTTATGCAAGACTTATTCAGATAATAAATTTATCTACCGATTCATTTGCTTTGAGAATGGTACGTGGATGCGGTGCTTTGGAAGATTGACTTGGTCAAGAATGTCAGACCTCATTATCACTCACTTCCTCTCCAAGGTGTGTTTCAACTATTCAACTCATCAAACATTTTCATTGTTGTTATTTGCATCAGCATTAGCTTCCTATCAATATTGATCATAATTTTAGTTGCATGATGCATACATAAATTGCCACTAGTATCATATTTGCATTGCATGTTAGAGGTTCTAAAATTGGTGAAGAACTGAAGACTAGTATTAGTAAACTAGCATTTTATTATCATGTACTGCATCTTCTAACTATTTATTGCCTTCACCTATTTTTCCATTTTATAGTCGTGTCATAGATCTTCCCCTAGGGGCCTATGCAGTCAGCCTAGGTGCCTAAGCAGGTCATGCTACGAGGAATAACTCCCTAGGTACTACATAGGTAAAGCAGCCACCCAGGCACTATATAAAGTCTAGGTGCCCCGTTGGCCTCTAAGCTAGAACAATATGCATGTTCTTATTTGTTATTCATGCGAGTTTGCTTAAGTTATTTGCTAGGTTTATTTAAAGTTGCTCAGGATGCATTGAGATGCTTAAATTAATTTGCTATAATACATTTATACTTAAAATATAATAACACTTCATATTCATATAACCTTGGTCAATTTATATAAAGAAACGATCTAAAACATCCAACACTCAAATCTAATGGTTCCCTGCATAACATTGCAAAAAAGTGCCAATTGTCAGCTGATATCAACAAGACGCTTCAAAGTTGGGTGTCCAACAGGTGTTGTGTCATTTTATATTGAAATGTCCGAAGTGTCAAAACTCCCAGAAACCTTAAAAGTGGAGTGTCTAGCTAACATAGGTGCGTGCATATAAGCCTTACTTGTTTCTCTTGTTTATGAGAGGAGAATAAAATATAGTGCCTCGTCGTTGATGACCCTTCCATTGGCCAATTCCAATTAGTAAGCTCGCCCCTTTTGCTTTCCTATCTTCTTCCTCTTTCCTTTTTGATACTTGGCTATTTCTTCCCTTTTCTTTTCCCTCTTTCATCTCTTTCTCATTTCTTTTATACTTTTTAAATTTCTTTTCCTCTATATTTTCTCAACTCTTCTATCTCTTCTTTCTTATATATCTCCATTATATGTTTTGGCCATCTTATTTGATTCTTCATGTTCTTTTTTTCCTAATACCTTTATCCTTTCTCTCCCCCCCTCCTCTCTCCCTTTTCCCTCCCCCTTCCCCCATCCATCCCAACCCATTTCTTTTTTCTCTACTTCCTCCTCCTTCTTCCCTTCTTGTCCTCTTGTTCTATTTTCAATTAAAGGGAATAACTACCTGGGGGCTTTGGAGCTGCTAGGCCCCTACTACCAAGGGACACTTGACTACTACTACCTTGATAACCTGTCATTTTCTAATATATTAATAGATTCATGTCAAATACAACAAACATAACATTGACACTTAGTAGATGGAGATTTGGATTTTTGACATTTCTATTGTTTTCATTGATCATATCCTCCATACTTGTATATTAATATTTCGGGTCATTTTAAAAATTGGCTGGGTCATTTTTAAGTTATCTCCTTAAAATGAGCTTATTATAGGCTTGATGATTTGATAGAATACCAATTCATGTTAGTTTCATATTAAACTTCTTTTAATAGTTAGAAAACATGATTAGGGCTTTGCTCATGAGCATTCAACATGGGTCTTTTGTATTCACTGTGATGCTAGATCAAGGATGGCAGGATTGGTACCGATAGGCATGCCGTCTGGTGATTGGTATAGTATGGCACTAGTCTGTATCGTACCAAACCATGGTGTACCGGAACCACAGGGAGGGAGAGGGCCGAAGTGGAAGGAGGAGGGAGAGGGAGAGGGAGAGGGGGTTGAGGAAGGAGAGGGAGGGAGGGAGAGAGAAAGGGGGGTATTCACCTGGGGGCTAGCATATATTAGGTTATTGATTTCATATTATTTAATAGTCTAACATATCTTGTTGTGGTATGAAATATTTGCAATGATTAGACCGCCTATTGGGAAACTTACAAATTGCTAAGCTTAAATGGCCATGCCTCATGTGTTAACTTTGGATAGTTTGCACCAATTTTCATGCATGGTATGATAGTTGGTGCAAATAGAACAAAGGTGACACCAACTACAATGTGTCAGTATATTATGGTACTAAGGATCCATAAAACATATTGGTTTGCTAGAGGTATCGCAAAGTATGCTTAATACCGGTCAAACCTTGGTTTGAACTTTTTCAATAAAATATCTGGGGCCAATGGAACTTTGGAAATGAAGAAGCTTTTGGTAAGTTTTTTTTTTTTAAATTCTCTGGCTAGAGTTGATACAATGCAGGTAATTGTTTATAATGATTAAGGGTTTTGTTTCTGTAATACGTGTATCTATGATAAAAGAAAGGAGGTTACAGGTATTTGCATTGCAAGGAAATTGCTTCTTCTGTCAAACATCTGTCACAAGAGGGGCTTATGCAAGTTTAATAACAGGGTAGCTGCTTGGCTGTTAATAAGTTCTTTAGAATGTCTAATGACTTGGTTTAACTGTTTTGGGTAAATTCATGACTTGCCATCATCGTTAAACTCGCCATCATCATTAAAGGATCATCATTTGATATGTCAAGAAGGATGGCTAAATCTGGTTAGGTAGAAATGATCAAAAAATTTCTAGAAGGGGGACATTCCCGGACTCTCTGATGTCTCCAATAAGACCAACCTACCAAAGTCACTGAGTCCTAGATATCATAGAGAGGAGCCAAATGACATCGGAAAACCAATAGATGTTCTCAGGACACTAATTCCTTTGCTAGTATTACCAGTATCGTGCAACTCTAACATATGTCAAGTTTGGTGTCCTCCTCATTCTTCAGTTTCTCTCTGGTTAATCACAAGTGTTTCAGCTAGCGTATACAGGTTGCTCTGCCTTGATATGTAACTGTTTGAACATAGCACAATCATCATCTCCTGGGATGATTCATGATTGTAGACCTACTTGGGGAAAAGCAAAGCAGCCTTCACCAGCCCCTTCTATGTGGATTGCTATAATTTAATTTGAAGTCTCTTTCAAGTTATATGCTTGCAGATTTCTATGAGGGAAATCAAACGGCAGATTGGTGGGCTGAAGCCGCTGAACTGTGCTTTGTCATAAACCGTTTCAATCTAGCTGGTTGATCGTCTAAATGCTGATAGGGGAGAAAAATGATGCACTGGCCTTGTGAGCTGACTGATGCTCCTATAAAAAAGGGGAATCAAAATTCATGGGTTTACAGTAGTCATCTCCTCTGGGCTGATGGAGACATTCAGCTGGGCTCTACTTGAACATTGTTCCTTTTATTTGTTGCAAGAAGAAATAAGCTACACCAAAATTCCTTTTGTTGCAGTAAATCTTTTACATATGTAATTCCTCATTATCTTCAAAAGCTGCACCAAGGTTCGTTTTTTTGATGGCATGCTGGTTCTTCGTTTATTGAAGAGTTAGGTTAATTCCAGAAAAGCAAAAACATTTTCATGTGAAGTAATTTGTGACGAACGTGTGATCTTGCATCGATTCTCTGCTGCATTTTCTATTGAAACAGTATTCTGCTTTTATTTATTATTATTGTTATTTTTGAAATGATGTTGATTTCCTGTTTACAACTTTGAATATGATTGTGAATGCTAAATAATAAAAGTTAGAATGGTTGTTTCAGGCTGTCCCTGATGATGCTTCAAAAATCACAGATTTTGAAAATATTATGAAATGTACTGCTGAATTCGAGACCTTGTTAAAGGAATGATGTTATTTCAACAACCGATAAAAGTGAAGAAAAATTGAGTCATTTTGCTTACAATGTCGAAGTTCATTTTGCTTCTAGGAGGAGAAATGAGATTTTGGCAAGTGCAAGAAACTGCCTTCTACAGTTTGATTATTTCTTTTCACTGGTGAGTCTATGTATGCGAATGTCATTTTATCATTGACTATTTCTTAAGTAATTACTGTAATATGAATTGGTAATTCATGTCACAGGAAAATGCATCAAAAAGTTCCTTGCATGCTTCTGATGTTGTAGAATGTTCCTCCGAGTATGCTGCTGATTTGCTTTTCCAGCCTGAAAGGTGTATCATATCCAAAGCAGCCTCTCAACTTATGAAATTAGTGCATGAAGCACTTAAGGTATATCTCTTTTGTTTTGCTTCTATAAGTGCCCCAATCACTTTGGGATCAAATATTTCCTGCTTAAGAATTTCCTGTGCTTCCTCAGAATTTCGCTGATGTTGAGATTTGTACATAAACTCATACAATTTTTATTTATATTGTTTACTCTGGGTCGTGCAGGAAATCATGTTGCAGATTGGTAGTTTGAGATTCATAATATTTGTATAAGTTTCTCAAAATCCATTTAGTTGTATTTTGTTCAAATATTTATTTCTTATGTTGAGTAAGAAATATAGATGATACAAGGAATGCTATGTTTTACCATGGATTGTAGCTCCTTATCTTCTACATTATTTTGAACTGCTAGGTTTATTAAATTTACTTGCTGTATAGTTTGTGAATGCGTCATCATAAGTTTCATACGATAAATGGATTTTATAGTATACTCTGAATAAGCGATTTATCAGGTCTCATTGCATTGCGTGTGATCTTTTCTTCTGCTGTGTCCTTTTCAACTTTGAGAGATGCTTACCTGCATTTGAGGTAAGCTTGGTTATTCATATCTATCTTCCTTTTAGCAAAGCTTCCATGTCCTAATCAGACTCCTGAGATGACAGTCTTGGATTGAAGAAGAAGAAGAAGAAGAAGATGACAATGATGAAGAAGAATAAGAAGAAATTAGTGATTTATCAGATCTCATTGCATTAGATGTGACCTTTTCTTCTGCTATGTCATTTTCAGTTCTGGTAGATGCTTACTGATATTTGAAGTAAACTTAGTTATTCATATTTGACTTCCTAGTAAAAACTTCCATGTCTACAGTGTCCTAATCAGACACCTAGAAGAAGAAGAAGAGGACATTGGTAGCACTTCAAAAGGCAGTGTTTTAATTTGCTGTTGTCAAATGAACTTGTACCCAGCTTATGAGGGTTCGGATAAGCAGATCCAGGTCGTAAATGAGTTGACCAACTTCAGGTTTGGGTTTAGAGTCATGACCTGCTTAACCTGTTTTGACCCATTTAAGCCATTTTAAGACCCGTGTAGTCCATTTAAAGCCCATTTGACTTGTTTAACGTGATCCAACCTGTTCCTTAAACAAGTTACGTGGGTAGGGTTGGGTTACCTATTTAATAAAGAGGTTGGGTTAGGTTTTGGATTTTTGACTCATTTAATAAATGGTTTAGGTCTAGGTTTACAAATTTTTGATTCACCTGTTTCTAACCCGACCAGACGTGTATCTGACCCAACCCAACCCATTTGCCACCCCTGACCTTGTTTGAGGATTGGACAAATCCCACTTACAAAAAGACTTGAAACATGCAAAACACATAAATTTTGAAAAATAAATTAAAAATAACATTCATCAAATTACATTTGATCCATGTCGAATTAAAATATGAAAACTCTATTAAGTCCAAAAAATCAGGGGTTGTGTTTGTCATGGATGTTGTAATTGGACCTTCCCTTTATCATTTAGGATTCATAGTGGCTTGGTTACTGGGGCTGGAGTTTCTTATACTCAAAATCCACAGCCTGTCATTTGGCATTCCAACACTGGAAATTGCTCCTACATGTTGTTGCCTGATTAAGAAGTGGCATTTGTCCTAATTCATGATTGAGCATTATATTGCCAATTTGCTTTTATGCTGTAGTTCTCAGTTTAGCTTAACCATATCCAGCACAAGTTCTACAGATGTCATCTTCTTAGCTGTTACCCAAGAATATGTACCTCATAATTGCCACATATTTTTTTGCAGATAAATATAGTTTCTGACATTCATATTAAATCTCCTGTAATTACATGATCATGTAGTGCTACACAAAACTTTAGTAGCGCTTCTTGTGCATTTATTTAACATTTCTTTCCTGGGAACATGATCATCCGTATCTCCATCCACTATTATAAGGTTTGAATCATTGTTTGTGACTATGCAGATTTCAAATTTATTATATATTAGAGTGCTGGATAGAATGTGATAGATAACTGCTAGTCTGTCATATATTAATATGTTTGTCTTCGTTTCCCTTTTATATATCCATGAGCAATTTGTAGACATGCCAATTCTATTTTACCACTATTGTCTCCACTCTCCAATGAGTGAAACACTAGGGCATGCTGGGCTCCTAGAGCCATCTTAATTGGTAACCTTTTCAGTTATGTTGGATGCCCCACCCTTGTCCCTGATATGGAAAAGATTAATTTTGATGGATCTGTAAGATCTGGCAAAGCAGGTGCTGGATTCATCAATAGAGATAACAACAGTCATGTACTCTATGCTGGTTCACGGAGATCCAACACTACATCTGTCCCAACAGCTGAGCTGAGAGCAGCAAGGACTGACTTATTGCTGCAGTCTACGGCCTTGGGTTGACAAGGATTTGGATGGAACGGGACTTACGGACTGTATTACTTGGACCGAGAATTATTCAGAGGCCACAGCGTCTCACCATCCACTTCTAAAGGATATTCATCCCAGCGACACCTCCAGGCTTTCCACGTAACACATACCATGCATGATGCCAATCAGCCAGCTGATTGGTTAGCAAGTAGACATGTCAACTAGGACCTCACCCATCATGATTTAGCTTCATCCTCTACTTTATGTCCTGATCGATGCAGATAGTTCTATATCTTCCCTAGAACTTCACTTCAGGTTTACCTCCCACTGCACCATATACAAAAGAGTCAATTTGTTTCGTTAAAAACTTCAAAGGAACTTGTTGGCATGAACTTAAATCTGCTTTTGTTCATGTATAAAGAATCAGTTCTTTGCTTCTATCTTTGCTGTCATTTGCACTAGTTATATTCATCATAAGAACAACCTAGTTGATTCAGTGGCCATATATTGCTGCTCTACACCCTTCTTCTTTGCTGTTATTATGTTTAATGAAATTCAAATTTTGTTCCTTGATCTTTTGATCAATCAACAATATTTTGATGTGCATAATTTTTAATTGTGAACAATCAGTGCAGGATGCTTGTTTGTCATCCACGAGAGTTGCAAAGGAGCTTTACCATGCTGCAAGAGATGTTTTGCTTTTGTACAAAGCTATTGTGCCAATCAAGGTCTGCACTTCATCGCCTATTGCACATAAAAGAACTCTACCATCTGAACTTCCTGAATACTTGTAGATATTTTAAGTTTACATGCATTTGGATTTTATTTATACTTGGTAGTTTTATCATTCCAGTAGGTTATCTGCAATGGCATCAATTCAGTGTTTTGCTTACCCAGAATTGCTATTGTATCAGACTCCCTTCATTAGTGTTGTGAAGGACATAAATTCAGCTACACTAATTCGCCCGGTTTTCTTGGGTCGCTTATCCCTTCTCAATCTTTAAGACCACTTTGAATGAGAATTCATGCTTGCAATTCTAATCCCATACATCTGATTCAACTCAAGAAACAATTAATTCTTGTTGTTGATTTTACTGCATTATGATTATACAGATTCATCTGACAACTGCTACTAGATATACATAATCTAAGTTCTATTATATTAAAGAGAATTTATATATATTAAAAAAATTTGAATATATCAAAAGAATTTATATGCTTGCTAATATTAAGTGAATTAAAACATAAAGGTGTCAGGATTTTCCCCCTGTGCAATAGATCTTGCGCTGGTGGTTCTTGTCTTCTCAATGTTTTATGTGTACATAACATACATATCGTCACTATGGCAATTGAACTTATCTTTTTAATTTCTGTGTATGTAGCTTGAGAGGCAGTTGGATAGCATCAGCCAAGTGGCTATAGTCATCTACAATGACTGTAACTATCTGTCTCAAGAGATTCTTGGACTTGCCTTTGAGGTATGTATTGACTTGCAATCTGCACTAATTGTACACATATAATCTATTCTTGGTTTCTAGTTTTGGTTTTTATTTGACTGCTTCACAAGCAAGGTGAAGACATGGTATACCAGCTTAAATTGGTCAAAATTAATCTGAAAATATTCACAGAGATAGCGTTTGGTGACCCAAATAAGATCACCATGGTGATCTAGAATCACTGTGATCTGAATTCTATGGTGATCTGATCACTAGTGATTTAAGATTACGGCATTTGGTAGACCATGGTCTAGTGATTAAACATTCTCGAGTATCTACGAGTAATTTATTGGTATTCTATAGGAATCCAAGATCACTGATTATATAATACTAAAACTATCCATAATATATTCTATAAAATATTTTTATTAATCATATATAATATATTATAAATAAAATATTACTATATTTATTAATATATTAATAATTAATAGACTCCATAAAAATATATATATTAGTCCTATAAATTATTGATCCTATAAACTATATTAATTATTATTATAGAATTAATATTTTTATTTATACTTATATTATTTATTAATATGAATATGTATTTTGATTAAAAAAATAAGACAAATTGAAGTAATATATTAATATTTATTATATAAATATATAGTACAATAAGATATTTTTACAGTAATTTAAATTATCATTGAATCATAATATGATAATAA
>KE504900.1:89315-172708 GCA_000441515.1 Elaeis oleifera
ATAGCTGAGCAAAGATTTTTCAAGAGGAAGAAGGTAAGCTAAATTACACATTCTCAAAAATGGGTTGCAAGATTCAATTACAAAACCATTGGACCATTTTCACCTTTCTCTTTCCTGTCTCTAATGTTCTTTTAATATCTTATTTACCTGAAAAATAATATAATGCGCAAAAAGAAAAGGAATAAAAAAAGTCAAACTAGAATCCTTACCTCCTTGAAGCTTTAAAAACTTGTCATATGTCAAGAATGCATGTCTTTCAACACATTCAGAAAATGATCTGCAGATAAATTGTAATAAAATATAAGCAAAAGAAAATGCATAACAAAACTGAATCAGAGCTAAATGGTTCTATATAATTGAGCATAGATAGTTCAAAACTAGTAACTGCCTTATGATGAGTGGAAATTGGTAATTGCTAATCTTGCATGTATTATGTATGCCATTTTGGTGAACGTTAGATATACAGTGTAACTACAAATTGCAGAATTACATGTTCGA
Organism: Elaeis oleifera; assembly: GCA_000441515.1. Classification (NCBI taxonomy): domain Eukaryota; kingdom Viridiplantae; phylum Streptophyta; class Magnoliopsida; order Arecales; family Arecaceae; genus Elaeis; species Elaeis oleifera. Next base: position 89,814 of record KE504900.1, read on the forward strand.
CCAACTCCTTTGCCAATAAAATTCTTTAGGAACATTCAACTAATTAAGGATTAGTTATACTGCACTAGAAGCAGCTTCAAAATAATAATAATAATAATAAAGCAATGCTCTAGCATCGATTCTGTCATGATGCTTATAAGACAATATCCATTTTTGACAACGAACTTATTTGGCACAGAAACCTCCAATCAGAAGGTTTGATAAAATGTCAGGCAACAAAGCAGAAAGATGTTTCTGTACTTACATGCCATTCTTGGGCTTACAGCATACATGACAACCGTCATGAAGTAGTAGAAGATTGCTATATGCTGAGCAAGAAAACGATCAAACCAGAAAGCATTGCCTCCTAGTTCCTGGAAAAATACAACAATGTCAAAAATTATACTAAGCATTCAACACAGGTGCTGAACAAGTTTGAGATTCAGTGCAAACAATATTCGATTTGCATCACATGTGACATTTACAGGGTTCTATAATCAAAGGGCCCATATACTAAGTAGGAAAACATAAAGCGATAAAATCAGTTATATAAACCGGACAAAAATATCAGAACAAGCAACAAGCAGTGGAGAAATATAAAACCCAGTAGCTGTAGATCACATATGAAGCAGTATAACTTCCAATGACAAGCTCCCGAAACTACCTTTGGATTTTTCATAAACTGGTAAATATGAATACTAAAGAGTGTCAACAAGTTTAACAAACATCAAACTTTTGAAGTATAAACATGGCCTTTTAGAAATGGTGGGTTTTAACAACTAGTATAGATCTTTGAAGCATAAAAAAGCTTCTAGAAGTCATGATAAATTTCTATGAGGAAATAATGCATAACAGTGCTGCTGGGTCAACCTTCATTATCCAGGATCATCAAAGCCAGTTGTTGCAGTGAGCATTTCCCTCTATCATGCAAATTAAGTGTCTCCTTGAACTCCAAGGGGCTTGGGAGGGCATCAGGTATGCTGTCCACTCAATGCATGCAGATGAAATCTGGCTTGAGGGGACTTGAAACAGTAGCATCTTGGATTGCCCAGAGATCCTCACCTTCACTTCATCACTGTATTGGAAGCTTGTAGGATTTGATTGGTGCTCTTCACAAGTATTTAGTACTCATATGTGTCACAAGGCGAATCAACTGGCAGACCAGGCTATTGATCTTGCTTTTAGTAGTTCAGTTTATAGTATTTGGACTTCTAATTTCCTGAGTTCTGTACTCTTGCCAGACTTGGCTGATGTCCAAAGGTGCACTTTTATACGTACATTTCCCTCTTGTAAACAGCCTCACAACCACCCCCTGGAACCCCCAAAAAGAAAGGAAAACAGGATCATATGAAACAAGAAACAAAAATCTCATATAAGATGCAGTCAATACGGTAATTGATGGTAAGCTTCTAGTGTCCGTATCACAAATAAGAAACTATTAGATTACTTAAAATCAATGAAATCATAACCAAAACAACTTTCTAACACCATCAGACTTTAAGGTAATCTGCTAAGGAGAATGGCAAGAATATTACTCAGAACCCAAAGATTTCGGAAAGAATAGCCTTTTTCTCCCATTGAAGATTCAAAAAATCAAGTATCCTAGACCCTACTAAAAATTGCAAGCATGAAGGACTGCTAACCGAAATCTACTAAGAGGGATTAACTGCTCAACCATTCAACGCTACAAAAAGATTTATTCCTTCATGTAACAAGTTTTATACATCAAATATACATCACAAATCAATCTATAACTCCATGTGAAATAATATGACTTCAGCAAGAACATAATTGCCAGGTCTCTTAAACAGGATTCTTGCAAAATGTATTCTGAATACTTCTTCTTGCAAGAGGCTGTAACATGCATTTACAATTGTTATAATATACTAAAGCAAGGAAAGAGGTCGAATCAGACATCCACATTCAAGGGTTAGAGAAAAAGGAGGGAGCAACCAAAATAACCTGGATGGACACTGACAGATGATTAAAACACTTTAAGAATTTGAAGATCTGGCATAACTTAGGACCTAAAGGCAAAGCAGCATCCATATGGCTAATATCAAATTGATGGTATAACACTTATTCTAATGTAGAACAAACACTTCATAACAAACATGCAATATTCAACACAAAAGAGACCAAGGTGCATCCCCAGTTTGCAGGCATATGGATTCAGTAGTTTAAGGAGACAGTAGTACCTCCATGATAAGTAAATGATGCATCTCATTCCAGCTTTCAGCAAAATGCACTTTCAAATAATCAGCTCTTCTCCACCAACCAAAGCTCTCATACATGTGCAGAACAGATATAAAAGCTGCCCAATTATGGAGTCAAATCAGAGAAAGCAAGCACATAATCAAAAAAGCACCCTACATTGCTAATTAGTGAAAACTTGCAGCCTACTGAAGGGTGCATGAATTATTTGAAAATAATACCAGTCTTTGATAATAAATGGTAAAACTCACCAAATATGGTACCCTAGCTATGGTCTCCAACACAAAAAATCTTGCATAATGGCGATCATGGTAAAATGAATCAAGTATCTTGATTACCAACTCCTAATTAAAAAAAAGAAAAATCAAATAATTTGCAATTTTAAACCCACATATAATTCTAATTACACAAAAGTATAACAGTAAGGTTATCACTACTTGAGACAACTAGGTGAGGGAAAACACCAACAATATCAGAAATTGAACAGGCAAAAGAGAAAATCTCTGTACTTCAGATGGCACTTTAGTTTGTCAATTATAGAAGCAAAAAAAGTATTTCCAACAAATGAAAGCAGATACCTAGGTAGGGACTTGTAAAGAAAATAAATTATTTGAACAGTATTTATAATGCTTCTGCTGCAACAGGAATGTGCTGATAAAACCATCTAGATGGCTGCATATACACATTAGCAGGGAAGTTTACAACTTCTTTATTCTAACAGCATGCTCACCAACATAAGAATTTCTTTAGTATATAAGATATGCAGGTGTCATCATCCAGTTCATTAAGATCCAAATAAACCATTCAATTTCCATGCTTTCTGTTTCGATCATCATTGCTTACCTATAACAGCTGAATCTTCTTTGCTTATGCCAGCCATGCTTACCTAATTCCATTTCCAAGTTTTGGTCACATATAGTATTAATTACACCAACAGTTTGCAATTGTAGCTCTCTTTATCATTTCATGTAAAGTAATAAGCTAATATGCAATGGAGTAGCTGTTTTTGGCTGTTTTTGCTATATCATGCAATTGTTGAGAGGATTAATCAAGAAATCTTATATGGCCTATGAACCAGAGTCCGAACTTAAAAGCAATGCCTACCACAGATTTAAGTGCTGGCTGGCATGCGATGATACTATCATGCCAATCCCTTGCCAATGTAGCACTAGACAATACCAGCCGTATGGTAGTGCAGCATGTTGCCATGCTAGTGTGTTACAAGAACTGGCATGGAACAGCACAGAATGAAACATGGTACCTACCATGCCAATGCCAGGCTGGCATATGATACTTCACTCCTGTATGCCCAGATATTTAGGCATAACTCAAGAACTGACAAAGATAATGGACATTCTCATGTAGCATTGACTTAACATACATATGATACAACTTGGAGCTACATTCCAGATGCATATTCTGAAGACACCAAATATTCTCCATCTATGGTAGATTCAAAGTTTTGTGGTTAACATACAGAAGATACAAATTAGATTCTGCAAAAGTAACATTAGAATATTCAAGAACTCTGGAGTTTCCAGGTCAACTTCATAATGTACGGTTGAAATCTAACAAGTTCTTTTTGTAGTCAGAGCAATCAGGTAGTTGATCTCCACTGATTATGAAATGAAAAGGAGAGCGTTGTAATAATTCAATCTAACAGTAGAGATCGGTAATTATCAAGTCATAAAGTTATGTTATGTTAAGTGACTTCGTAACTCATAAATTATGGTTATAATGACAATCCTGTGCCGTGATGACAGGAAACACGAAGAGAGTGGACAACTGGACGTAATTCCTCATTGTGGCATTAAGTCATATAGATACTACGAGAAAAAAGACTCAAACTTTCCAATTTTAACGCTTCACTAAGAATTGGATGCACAGTGCCCGCATAAATTCTCATAAAAATCATGATCATACTTCTCTGGTATGGAACATCTCCCAGGAATGAGCTATCCAGAAAACAGATAAAATATTAAACAATCCAGATAAAAAAAGTGAACACACCGTGAGAAAAATATTCACGGATTGCTCAAACTTAATAACCCAGCTCTCCACAGAACCAGGTGCACTAGTCGTCGGATCAGCATCGGTTACTTTTCCCTCGTTACCAGGAAATGTCTTCGCGTTAAAAGTGTCTTCCACGGTCACCTTTTCCTCTTTCTCTTGTAATGTGGTGGCCCTTACCTTGTATAGCTTCCTACAAAGATGACAAGAGGGAGAAAATTAAGTGTCAACAACAAACAAGGACGAGTCCAATCACAACAAGCTAATCTCTCAAGGCCTCAATTCACCAAAGCATCAACTTTTCACCAAGATAGAAATAAAGGAAACAAATTGAGGACTGTACGTTATTTGTTAACAAAATTCTGCTTTATTAATTCAACATCGAAAGCCAAAGACTGCACAATTTCTTTTCTCTCTTTTTTTTTTTGAGAAGAATGGAGGGGGAAGACTGCAAAAATTCTCGACCAAGAAAGCAGCTCCGACTCCAAGAGAGAGAGAAACCATACCTTGAAACCGTTCCCCGGGAAGGAGAAGGAAAGGGCACGGAAGAGGGGAACGAGAGGGGATTAAAGAGAAAAGGAGAGAGTCTTCTTCCCGAACCGTCGGATTGAGATTAGCAACCGAAGAAAAGAAGAAGAGGCGAAGAAGGATGAGGAGAGCGTCGCGGCCATGGCTTCTTACCGCCGCTACCTCACCTCCTCTCCTTCGAATTCTTTGCTCGTCTTCGGTCTCGGGGCTGCGAGAGAAGGAAGAATTCGTCTATTTGCTGGGGCTGGAGAGGAGGGATATTTTCTCGTTTAAGTTCGATCGCCAGACTGGTGATAGTGCCCTGACCAGGCGTCGCAATACGAGAGGTCGGCTGCTTCGGTGGGAGGAGGAAAAAGGAAGAACGAACAGGAAAGTCGTCGCCCAATTTGCCGCTAATGGTTTCCCGTGGGCGGTGGATGTAATTTACCTTGTGCAACAGCAGGAAGCACCCGGTTTGGGCTGTGGGATTGCAATGTCAGCTGCATGACCAATGCTTGAGAGAATGCGTGACCCGGAGGAGTGGAACTTGCCTTATTTTAGAGCATCTTATCATTTAAACAATGGGAAATGCTAAGTTAAATTAAGTAGACCAAGCCTAAAAGATACTACCAATATGCAAGTAATTGGTAGCAATACTGTAATAATTCATCATTGATAGATAGCACCCCGGTAATATTAAGATTGCAAATGGATTGGGTTGACTTATGATTTAACTCAGACGGATCTGTTATGATCAGATCCGATCTATTTTAAAGGACACGTGGGGTCGGTTAGGCTTTAAAATTGAATCTATTCTATTTTCTATCGAATTTGAGTTTGCTAAAATCGGATCCAATCTGACCCATTTGATTGTATGAGTTGATTTGAATCTCATACTCAATGACCTGATCCAATCCGAATTTAATATAATATGAATTGAACACAATTACCATTTGATTGTGGATTGATCTTGTGGCATTATGCTTGTGGTCTGGGCATTATTGTGCAGATGCTCTGATTTTGTGCATTCTATGAACCCAACGAGAGAAGATTTAGGAAGTGACTTGAAAGTCATGATGTAAACAATCCGATGGTGTAGGAATTTTAAGCATCTTCTATACATTCTTCATTGTGTTTTTCCCAACTTTTGAGGCATTGATATGATGGGAATTAGAAAAGAATATTGTCATTTCATCAACAAATCGAGGGTGAAGGAATGGATAATGTTTTAAAGGGGGATATCACGGGATGCTTGAACATTATTGTTGTAATGACAAGGATATGGTGGTGGTGGGTGCGTGTTGGTGTGTGGTTAGAAAGAATCTCAAAATCTTCAATGAAAAAAAATAGATGAGATTATAGAATATTAATATGATTAAAAAATGGAAGCAGCAGTATTTTGAGATTATATATCTGAACTCAAATTTGTCAGATTAGGATGGGTTATACATGGACTCAATCCGATCTAAATGATCCATTGGATAAAATTTTTATCCATTAACCCAAGCCGACTCAATCCGATCTTCTATTTGATTGGATCTAGATCCAATATTAGGATCCGACCAAGAAACTGGATTGAATCGGGGTTACTTATGATCAGATCCGATTTGACCTATTTGCACCTCCAGGTGATACTACCAATCTTGTTATATATTGTATCAATCATTAACTACCACAACAAAAACCTCAAAATAAAAACTACCACAACAGCATGCTGAAATGAGCAGTGATTGATGGGTGATTGTTTAGCAGTAATTTCTAATAATTAACATTCACATAGCAACTCGCTAAGCCTGATCATGGGATAGGATGGGTTTAATTCTAGTTCATGCCTATTGTCAAAAAAAATAGAGTTCATGCTACATTAGATTCTTCCATAGTCTATTAATTGTCCTTTTATTTTTTTGCATTGGATTAAGTTTGGTTTTCTCTTGCAGGAGAAACCCAAACTATTCTATTGTTGACTTTTAAGTTTTAACATCCCCTCGTTGCATATGACACTGGGAAAAGGATGGCTGGAGGTGGCCTCACTAGGGGAAGAGGAGCTCACTAGGATCGAACTAGAGAAAGAGTCATTTATCATGGAGTCAGGGTCGGAAGAAGGGGTGCTTGGATGACCGAAAGATGGTTCTCTCATTTTGAGCTGCCAAGCTCAGCTGTGCCTCCTCAGGCTCTGTATCCAACTAGGGGCAATGTTATTCCCTTGTTCCCCTTGGTACCAAAAGGCTTTATCTTCTTCTATATCTGATCATGTATCCATTGCCCTTGATTGTGATACTACCTTTCGGTGCTCGAGGATCTTCAAGTTTGAAGCTTGGTGGCTCAAAGAACTGGATATGGAGGAGATTGTGCAAAATTCTTGGAGAAGTATTAGAGGTGAAAGCAATCCGGCACAAGCTTGGGTGCACAATCTGAGGACATTAAGGAAGGCAATAAAGCATTGGTCTAACTCTAGAAGGATTGCAAATAAAGACTTAAAAGAGAAAATTCAACATGATATCGACCTAATGGATAGCAAAGAAGAAGGTTCGGATCTTTTCTCTCAGGAATTCGTAACGAGAAGGATTTTGAGACAAGCATCATATAACATATATTGCATAGAGAAAATTTATTGGAAATAGCGTTCCAAAATCATTTAGCTTCAAGAGGAAGATTGTAATATTTTTTTTCGATAAAGTAGCCTATGGTCATCATAAGTATCGAAATAATATCACTTCAATTATGAATGATGGAGTTGAGGTTCAAAACCATAAGAAAATTGCATCAACTTTGCATTGATACTTCAAGAATCTATTTGGATGCACCCCCCCCCCCCCACCTCATCTTTGATTGGGATCGACTTTATGATACCCATAGAATTGACCTACATTATATGCATGATGCCTTTTTGTAGAGGTCAAAAAAACATTTTCTTTTTGAGAATCTGAAGGCCCGGGCCCTAATAGTTTCACTAAAAGGATTTTGGGATATTAGTAGTGATGATGTTATAGTGCTTTTTGATGAATTTTACAAAGGCTCTTTGGATCTTCAAAGGCTCAAGATGGGGTGCTCATAGTCAGGGACCTTAGGCCAATTAGTCTTCTTAATGGCTTGTTCAAAATTATTACTAAGGTTTTGGCCAATAGACTTGATAAAAGTCTGCCTCTTCTAATCATTGTTACTGATGTACTCTCCATCTTGCTTAAAAATGCTAGTTCTATTGGTTTGATTGAGGGCATTGGCTCTAACACTACCTTCTAGGGTATCAAAGGACTACAATTTATCAATGACATACTTGTGTTTTGTGCAGGAAGAAAGTGAGCTTACTCATAGTGAAGGCGACCCTTTTAGCTTTTGAGGGTGCTTCCGACCTCAAAATCAACTTTTACAAAAGCTTGATTGTGTGTTTCAATATGCAGGACGCTGAAGCGTCACTCTGTCTCCTTAATAAATTACAAGAAAGGAAGGCTTCATATCACTTACCTTCGACTCCCTTTGTGAGATCTAAAAGTTTCAAAGCAATATTGGCTTCCTCTATTGAAAAAAGTTAACTCCATACTAGCATCTTGGAAGGCCAAGCATCTTTCTTAGGAGGTAGAATTACCCTTATTAACTCTATTTTTCTTCCCACCTATCTAATTCATGTCAGCTTTATACTTCCCAAATGAGTTTGGTTTAGCATTGATCAGCTTCATTGGGCTTCCTTATAGAAGGGCTAAGAGAAGGTTAGTGGATTCCATTGCTTGATGAACTCAAACTCAGTTTATAGATCTAGGAGACAAAGAGGCATGGGAATCAAAAATTTAAACAAATTAATTTAGCCCTCTCAGCAAAGTAGGCTTGAAAATTTACTATTGATCTACCTCCCAATGGTGGAAGCAAATCAAGCATGCTATTACAAGAAGAAAAATTTTGGCTTGATATCTAGGAATAGTCATAGGAAAATGCCTCCAATTTGGAAGGATGTGTGTAAATACCTTAATGCTTTTTAGAGCTATCTTCTCTTTCAAGCTAGGTGAAGGATCCAAAATACATTTTTGGGAGGATCAATTAACGGTGTGGCCCTTCAACTCGTGCTAATCTCTTTGAAGACTTATACCCCATGGTTCTTAAGCAGAACTACTCAGTGGCATCACAATGGTTGAAGAGGACCCTATCTTGGAAGATAAAAATTAGACGGCCACTCTCTCCTTTTTAATATAGACAACTGGGCATTTTTAAGAATTGCATTGCAAATATTAAGCCATATAGAATCGTCGATATCCCTATTTGGAAGCTCACTATCAATGGAGTGTTCATTGTTGACTTCTTTTATGGCTTCATCAACAATGGAGGGGTTATCTGTCCCTATTACAAGGTGATGTGGAAAGCAACGATACCTGAGAAGGTGAAGATGTTGTTATGGTTGGCACTTTGTAATAGACTCCACACACTGAGATTATGACAAAAAGGGTAGCAGACAAACATTAGATGCATTCTTTGTGGTTTCAACTTTGAAATGGTCTCTCATCTCTGTACTAGATGCTCATTTGTGCAAGGGATCTGGATGGCTTTGAAAGTATATTTGAACATCACCATTTGGCCTTCCAATGTGCATGATATTTGGACTATTTAGAGAAAAAAAAATTTGATGCCTCACATAGAAGAGTTGCTAATCAACTCTTGGCTGCACTATGTTGAGAAGTATGGAAAGATTGTAATGCAAGAATTTTTAGGAAGAAGTATTGCTCCAAAAATGCCATGGTTCAAAAAATTCTACATTCTTTTCATAGCTAGTACCATATCTGCAGCCCAAGACTTCGAGATAATCATGAAAAGATCTAGAGGAAGCTTTAGCCATTGCTTCAGCATCCGACGAATTAATACTTCAGTTTGATAGATATTTTTTAGAGGGTGAGTGTTGCTGATTTTATGATTGTTGTTTTCTGGATAATCTCTTCATCTTTGACAATTACTTTGGATGAGAGTTGTTGATTCTTGAGTGGAGATATTTATTTCAGACCTCTAATTGGAAGTGAAACTTACTCTCCATATTTTTGATCTCCATGAAAACTTTTTTTCTTCTTTTCTTAGTTGTACATTCTTCATCTTCCCCGATGTCCCTCTTTTTCTTGCAATAAATAATCAGTGACTAAAGCCTTGCCCTTGGTCTCCTTTTCAATAAAAGGAAAAGACACTAGGAAAAGCTTAGATAAATTAGTTGATCAAAGAATTTTGTGCAAAATACAGCTAGATTGAGTTTAATATCGAACCAATTAGTATAGCCGGTCACCCGTATCCTTCCTTTTTTTTTAGGTACAAGCAGACGATTACACCATTTTGGTGCGATAACAGCCCAAATGATCAAGATATAAAATATCCCGCAGGACTAACGTGCAGACATCCCCTGGCCTCTAAATCCAATCCCTCGAATACTCTGCCATAAGGGCAGCAACCCAGTCTGCTGTGCTATTCACCTCCTGATAAACGTATTGGATAGACGTTACAACGGATTGACGAAGGAAAGTCCGAATGTCACGGATCAATAGATAAGCCTCCTACTGCTCCGAGCCACCCTGGATCCAAGCAATGACGATTGTAGAGTTGCCCTCGATGAAGATCCTCTCCATACAAAGCTCCTGCACAGTAAAGATGATGCCAGCCCAAGCAGCATGAAGCTCTGCTCTCAAAACTGAGGGTTCATAGAGATGGAACCCTCCAGCCGCTAATAGCTGAGCATCAGAGCTACGGATGAGGAAACCAGCTCTGCCTCTACTCCCCCTGACATTGCCATCAAAGTTATCTTGACACATCCCAAAAGAGAAGGCTCCTAGAAGATAAATAAGGCCCGCTGGAGCACTGCAAGAGCAACATAAGAATTATAGTGATCGAGGATATCAAAGGGATCAATGGCAGCATCGAATCGAAAGTATTCCGCAGTGAGGCAACAGGCTCTCTCTAGCACCCTATGCGTAGAAGTCACCTCACCATTGAAGACTAAACAGCTCCTGAAAAGTCAGATCTGATAAGCTATATAAATCATACTTTTTTATTTTTTAAAATTTGAACAACAACCGTTTATTTCATAAATTGATATAAAAAAATATACTTGACCCATAAGTCCATGAGTATGTATAAGATTTAAAAGAAGAACTTTATACTCACTATGAATTTCCGGTTCTATATTTAGAATTAAAAAATATAAACCTAAATATTAAATATATTCTACAGTGCCTAAAATGTTTAAATATATCACATCCAATAATTTGTATTCATACTTTAAATTTCTAATATTTCCATAAATCACAAGGGTAAAGCCTCTCTAACATCCAACATATATTGTAATCAGACCCATAAATCTAAAAGAAATATATGTGTGCGCGTACCGGGGTGCAAAAAACATGTCCGGGTACCTCACAAACGCCACGCTTCACATCCCCGCGGCCCCCGCTCTCTCTCTCTCTCTCTCTCTCTCTCTGCACGCGTGTTACAAGGTCCAACCTAGAATAACAACTCGCTTTGGAAGATCGTTCAACCTATCATCAACATCAAAGGAAGAACGCTAACGTTCAACCTTCCCAGTGATGGAGCTGCAAACCGTATCCGTCTCTTTGTGCCTGATGGAGGCACCCTGAGGAACTCACAACTCTCATGTGAACATCCATCTCCACGCCTCTACCTCCACTTTTTCCCCACCAAATACCAAAACACCATGACCGCAAGCAAACCATCTCCACCATTTCCGTTACCAATTTGTGACATAAACTATGGCAGGAAAAATGCGAGAAATATTCATCAACTGTGTCACTAGGCTGAAGAAGATGCTCGGCTTAACTCAAAAGAAGAACAAAGAGAACACGACCTCCACTCCGTCACCACGCGCCATCTACCGTGATGAGCTTTTTCGTCCATCCAACATGAGCGATTGCAACACCAACCTTTTCTTTCGGCTTACATAGCTGCTCAAGACCACTTCAGACTCAGGCAAAACGTTTCATGTAAACAGAGAGATGCATGTAACTTGGCTTTGTGTTTCCATCGCTCTCTCTTTGGTTCTATATGCTCTTGTATGCTTTTAAAAACTGGGATCAACTAGTTGAAGCTTTGGTCTTTATACTGTTGTACTTTTTGAAACAATATGCTAAACAATTGTGATGATCATATTTAGGCCTAACAACATCATCTTGGTGAAATCTAGATATGGTTGGTGTGACATGATTGTGCTTTACCAATCCTAATTAACCAATAGAAGTTAAGATTAAGCAATTAAATGTGCTAGCAAACTCAACGAACCTTGAAGAAGGCAATGAGTGGATCATAGACAAGTTCATTCGCATTGATGGCCATGACAAAGTCTGCATGGGCATAGTATGGGTGGTACCGAACGGTCAACTTGGTTTTTCGTGCAATTTCAGCCTTTCCAGCATCAGATAGATAATCTTGGCCGCCATAGCTGAGGAAAAGAGGGAGATCATCGGGGATGGCGGACATATTGTAGGCAGGGGGAGCTACTTGCCCCTAATGCTTCATATTCTCATAGCAGTTACCGTAGTCCTATTTGTTATGCTACCTCTTGTAATCACTTTTTCCCAAGAAGAAACTACTATGACATCAGCTTAAAAAGCCACTCTGATGATTAAGAACACTGAGCTCCAATATGGACTGGTTGCAGCTCATCAGCACCAATGTCTTCTAGGAGTGGTTACTCTTGTGCCCCCTTTTTCATTTTTTTTTTGACTAATACTCTGTGCTAAGTGGATTATGTTCTTTGTTGCTGCGGACTGTGGTTCATGCTCAACAAAAATCTGGACGGAGGAAGAATTGAGGCAGCAGTTTAACACACGAGACCAGAGTGTTCAAACAAGGTTTGTCATTTTTCTTGAAGGCATCAAAATAAGACCAATCAAGGTTAAGAAAAGAAATATGCGAAAGATATTGTAACATCATAGCAATTGACACCAGGTTGCCTGCAGATTTCTGAAAGAAGCCTATGTGTGGCTCCCCTGTCGTGCGATATGAAACCAATGCTTCAATAAGTTGAAAAATAATAGGTTTCGGATGTTGTGAGTTGGTTCTAACCAATAAAGAAATTCTCCATGATTTTAATTGAAATCCCAGATAAGTTGCGTCATTGCAGAATAACTCATCTCTAATATATTCACATTGATGTTTTAAAGTACGGTATTAGTTTATTTTCTGAAAGGAAGTACGGTCTTAGTTTTCAAAAATCAATCAGAAAGTTAGTCTATTCCCAGATAACAAAACCATCACTCTCCAAATATCTAGAAGGTCATGCTACTTCATGTTGATAGCATATAACTTTAATTAATCTTTAAAAAGATACTAGATGTAAATGCCTGTTTTACGTGTTAGGCTATAATTTTTCAAAAATCAGGATTGATCCTTGTTCTGATTGAAATTGAAGTAGTTATCAGGTTGCTCACCCATTGCCGGCCAAGAAGCACTCCAAGAGGTATTCAGGAGCCGGCGCTGACCTTACCATGTGCGCTAAGTGATGCTCACAGAAGGATGCAAGGGCCAACTTCCCTAACAAAGAAAGTTCAATGTTTCAGTCTTTCTTTTCCCTCTCAACCAAAAAATTAAAAAAAATGTCTGACTTTAACCAAACCGACTAATCTCTATTGACTGAAACCAAAAGGATTCACCAGAGAGTGCCCAACAAGATGAAGTTTCTTATGTCCCGTATGGCAGTAAACATACTTTAAAGTGGCAGGAAAATCAAATGCAGCAAGTTCATCCCATGACAATTCCCAATATGCCTGCAGTCGAGATCACAGTTGCAATAAAAAGAAGGAAAGAGCTCATATGTCACTCAGAAAGCAAGAAGCACTCGATGATGCAAGAGAACAAGAGTAACCGGGTCCTTGGATAGGAGAGAGAGGAATTCAGGAGGCTGTATTTTGTCCTACGACCATTGGCGATCCAGACATCATATCCATTGTCGACCAAGAAGTACTCCAACGATTTGTGTGGCGAGTTCAACCGCCATGTGATACCATCCTGCCAATCATAACAAGTTGGATTCTCGTGTATTGGCTATTCCAGTATTCCTAACTCATTTCCTTCAGTGGAATTCAGGCATGCCATGAAGGTCCCATGTCGTAGCAAGACTGGTGTCTTCCTTGCTCTTTTGGCTTTTGCAGAACGTCCACTTGGAATCCTGTGTGTGCTGAGAATATAACCTTTTTTTTTTGTTACCTGTAATTTGTTAAGTCCTAAATTTGATCATCCATTTAGCATGACTTAAAAAAAAAAAATAGCTTCTAGTAGATAGATTGGATTAGGTTTGGTGTATAATCCTGCAATTAAGTAATCAAATAATTTGGCAAGGAATTTTAGTAGCCAAGCTATGGTGAAGGATCATGGATGATAAATGAGGTTCGAGACAGTGCACGGTGTTCTTCGCACTCCTACCATAAATCTCCAAGCGAGATTTGCGTGCACCCTGATCAGTTGAGGTTGGAGCTCGAGCCGAGGCGGGAACCTGAATCACTAATGCCATCACTGGAACATGGGGTACTTCCTTGCCCCTAGAGCAGCATCAATCTTTAACACCCAGCATAGAACCCATGCAAGCGAGGAATGCCGAGTGTTAACAATGATGTGAATTTCTCCGATCTGCTCAACTTTTGATAGAAATCTTAACCCCTTTACAGAGGGATTGCAGAAAAGACCATTGCTTTAGAACTAGAGTCAGAGAAAATGAAGCCTTCTGCGACACTGAATTGATGCTTGGAACCAGTCAGGCGTCGCTTCAGATCAATCCCAAGATCCAAGACGATTGCTCCAAGAGCAAGACAACATATAAAATTCGATCATATTCTATCAATAAGTAGCAGAGCCTGTGAAAACCTAAGCAGTAACAAACGTACATCAACACTGGCAGCACTCTGTTGGCTCTCCACTCAATGACGACAGCTTAATTGTGAGAGATGCATGCATCAAAATCCAAGAACATTTGATTCTTTTGAGTAAGTTTGGATGCATATTAGAGGACAAGGAACAAACTAATCAGCTGATGACTCCGCAGGGAACTGACAAATGGAAGACTGATGGAATTTGAATGATCAGCAACTACGGTATATATCCTTGTTCTTCGGAAATTAATTCACACTAAGGGGATGATCTGAAGGTTTGCTGCTGATCAAACTTTACTGGGCTTTTCTAAATAGACTTTTGGAAGAAGAGAAATTCTTTGTGCACCAGCTGGTGTAGAAAATCTGATGTGGAGTGCACCACTTCACCCTATTGGATCACGTAGCTACCGCTTTACAATGAATATTTAATATCCATAGTTTTATTTTTTGTTTGAAATTTTGAATGACGAAAATATCTCTTTTCTTTCGAAAAAATTATAACATCCTATGCTGATATTATGGTATCCTGCTTTGAAATTATGACTTCTATACTTTTTGACTTTTTGCATGGAAAATTGATGTAATTTTCAATGATGAAATATCCTTCCCTCTATATGACATCCCGTGAAAAAATTATGATATTTTATGCAGAAAATCATAATTTCAACGCATGCCATAATATAAGCACAGAATATCATATTTTTTTTGAAATGAAAAGAATATTTTTATCATTCAAAATTTCAAATAAAAAATATAACTATCGGCATTAAATGGACATTAAATACGTATTGAAAAATGATGACCACATGATCTAATAGAATGAAGCGATATGCTCTACATCAGATTTGGAATCTTAAAATCAGGTAACGTTGTCCATTTGCCATATTCTGCCGATGCGGTAGGCGTCTGGGAGACTAGGAGGAAACGAAACCCATAGATAGATGGTGCATGCCCGAGGAAGAAACCAGCATGGATAAAGAAACAAGGGTGCGATAATAGCTAAACAAAGATGGACTAACGATAATACGAGAGTGCATCAAAATCGGAGAAACGCATAGATGCTTTTCTCACGAGTTTGGATTGTACAACGGTTTGGATTGACCTCATGTCGCCAAAGAGTCCCTGCTTTGCCTGCTTGCGAAACGAATTTTTAAGCTCTTTGCCTGCGGAGCCGTAGCGCAGTCGTGATGGCCGGTTTCTGAGACATTTCATGGCGGTACAAATAGGGAGAGAGAGAGAATCTTTTTACGTTTACTATTTTTTTTTTTTCCTGGGGTCTTTCACACGCAACATTCCCTCACATTGATGTAAATCCGGTATGCCGACTTGTCGTGTGGTCCTTAGATTTCAGTACTCTTACTCAAAGCCCAGAACACTGGTTCTCCGTTTCCTTCCGCGAAGCATCATATTCCTGAGCTCAGGCATGTGAAAATAATTCAACTACGGGAAAGCATTCTAGAGGATACAACAAAAATATTGAAAACATTGGGACAGATCATCAGATAAACGAGTAAGATATGCAATATTTCTAACTATATATCTGTTTGTGAAAAAGTAATTATTGAAAGGTCTCAAGAAATAACATGTTTCTATAACAACAATATATGGTAAGCGTTAGTTTGTACTCACGAGTTCATCTCGCATTACTCATGTCAACATCATAAAGGCTTTAATCACTGAAAAGCCCGTGAGTTATGCAGTTGTTCTACAATAGTTCAAAGAATGAATCAAACAATAAAAAATCCACGGATAATTCCATTTTAAATAATAAAAAGTTGCCATTACTGTCACTACGTTAAGCAAAGAAAGATAGCAACACTATTTGACAATTTCTGTGCTCAGGATTCTACATCAGTAATAATGGGAATTTCACAAGTTACGTATAACAGAATGTTCAAAGTCCAGCAAGTTAGAAAAAAAAAAAAAATTACAAAATCTTTTTTAATTATTATTAGGAAGGCTAATCCCCACCCATCTTCCATATGCTTATCCCACTTTGGAGGGCCACCTTTGACCCAAACCAAATCCTACTCCTTGCACAAACAGCAGGGAATGATACCATCCGAGCAGATACTGAGTGGTGGAGCTGATGTCGATGCACTTGCTAGAAGGATAGGAGGCTATTGTGCAACTCATAGCTAATCAAATAACGGTAAAAGCTTAGAATTATGGTCCATAATATCTTTCTGGACCCTCCACAAACCATATCACAATACACAATTGAGTATCATCTTCGCAAATAATTGCTCCTTGATAGAGAGCTTCACTCTCTTCTTGGCAAATGCCTCTTGCCCTTTTCTTCTTGTCCCCCTTTTATCTCAAACAACCTGATGCAAGCAACTCTTACGATTCTGAATCGGAGGTGGCAATGCTTTTAGAACACTATATTGAAAACATTTTAATAATGGGTACGTTTTTATGAATTTCTTCAAGTGAACCCTAAATACAAGCTTCTCAGTTGTTGCTCAAGACCAATGAAACAGAACTGGAAGTAAAACAAAAGAAAGACCTAAATCTCCTTCATACCAGCAACCATTTCCTCGTCATTCCACCAGGTGGCAGCACCCCACATGCTATATGATCTGAAACTACAATCCTTCATATTTAGAGAACTATATGTTGGACCGTGTAGTAAATGTCTGTCTTCTCCTTGGAAATATCTACAGTGAACCAAAATTGCAGATGCTGTTACAGGTTACTGAGATTTGTGCAACTGCTGAGCAGCAAGTGAGCCAGCATCAGTCACCGGAGGGAACTTGAATTTTATGGACTGGTCGAGTATTCCTGAATCTTACAAATGGTCTTCTCAAAAATTGCCATTTTTGTGGCTTTATTTGACCCATCAATTTGAGCTGCTCCCTTCGGAATTTTCTATTGGTGTACCATGCTCCACCCCGCCAACCCAGACCATAACTGCATCAGAATGGCGACAGGACATAAAAAAATCATTCTATGCAAAAACTATGAATCGGCATGCCTTATCCCAACTACACGTGAGAGACCATGCAGACACTGATTTACTCTTCACAACCACAATGCTTTACCGAAAATAGAAGCTTACCCCAAAATATTTCTTATAATTCCTGGCAAAAAATTGTTCATATGGAAGAAAATAAACATTAAAACAGGTAATTATTTCACTGACGGGAGTGATTTTCATTTTGTTTGCATGCTTTGCCTGCTCCAATCATCATATCATAAAACAGATTGATCCATGGCCCAACAACAATAATAGCCTAAAAAGAAACAGAGAGGATTAGGAACAAACCCAATAACCAGAGAAGTCCAAGCTGTAGCAACACAAGCTGCAGTGCTGACATTTCCAGAACTAACAATTTTTTTAATCTCTTGATTCTCAACTTCATAGTTATTTTTCAACTGCATATCAAAGCAAAAACAATATAATTTAGATTATGAAATCTTAATTCTAGATAAAGCTTAAAACAATAACCAAAAAGAATAAGGGCCTGTCTGGATGCCCAAATGCATAGTCTGCTAATATATTTATTTATTAGTCTGCTGATTAGAATATAAGATCTAATGCACTACCTGACAGAATGTAGTAATTAGATCTGCTTATAATTATCTAACATTACATAATTTCAAAGTACTAACTCTCCTTTTAATCCTCCTTTCATGTCTTCTGCGTCTATGTTTGTATTCTTGAAGACACCTAAGTGTATCCACTCTGTTATTAGGTCCAGAGTAAATAACATTGCTATACCCCATAACTGTCAAAAAATAGTTTCTATTGCACAAGTTTCATAGTTTGTTGTATAATAATTACATGTCATACAAATTAGCTGTTTTTCCAAGATCAAAATTATTTATAACCACACAGATATTTAGGTTCATCTAAGAATCATCAAACGATTTAAATGATAAATTATCATAGAATTCTATTAATTT
The DNA here is from genome assembly GCA_000441515.1 of Elaeis oleifera. Lineage (NCBI taxonomy): Eukaryota > Viridiplantae > Streptophyta > Magnoliopsida > Arecales > Arecaceae > Elaeis > Elaeis oleifera. The sequence continues at coordinate 108,269 of KE504900.1, forward strand.
TACAAGAGCAACAGAAAGAACTGATGACTAATACTTGAGTAACTATCAAATAAGCACTTACAGCTTGTTCAATCGATCCAAGCCTTTTCTCAATTTTTGATTGATGATACTGACGTAAAGAATAACCTGTAAATTATCTCACAATTAGAAACAGATTTCAGGTTTAGAATATTAAAGGTTGTCAATAGGCAATACAAGCTTCACAACATAATACAATTTATATATATATACTTCTCAACAAGGCACAAAGAAGCAGAAAAAGTGGGTGGGGATCACTATCAAATAGCATGTACAATGTGAGTTTGTGAGGTTAGACAACTTGCACTAAGATGGAGACATACGCTTAGCCTCCTGTAAAGTCTAGATTACAATAAACAAGACCCCCTTGCACTGTGGTAAAACCAAGTAGAGTATCAACATCTAGAACAAGAAGTTGCAAGGTTGACACAAGATGTTTCTAATGTTTTATGTATTCTTCACAAAATAAAAGCCATCCATATGGGTTTACCTACAAGGATCGAAGTAAGATTTTTTGACAGGGAGGATTGAAGTAAGATTAATCAAACTTTGAGAAGCTAATGAAAGTAAACAACCTAAGTCCAAAATACTGAGTTATGATTGTGGCTAGCATTTATGCAGCAATCCTATGAACAAGAAAAAGGTCTTTTGACTAGGTCAAGCATGCCCAGCATCTCATTAAAGTAGAGGCTAAATATATTCCACCAAAAGCCTATGTGACTTGTAATTCTTTTAAGAATAATTTAGCTATATAAGTGTGTTCGTTGATGATTGTCTACCTGTAATACAAATATTAATATAATTATATTTTAAAGTACAAAGTAATGCTTAGCAATAGCTAAACTTTAGTACAAGTCACACTATTAGGAGAAGTTATAACTTAAGGCTGCTTGGTTTGTGGATAAGGATTAATATCAATCATCTTGATGCATTGCAGTGTATATAGTACTGTTGTGGTGATTAGGACTGTTTTTGGTCATGATGATACATTGTAAAACTCAAAAAGCAATGGTGAAAACCAAGGCAACTTTGAGGTGGAAGTGCAACCTTCCAATATTAAGGAATTTCTAGTTTCACTAGAAGGGAGATGCTATCAGTTTGAAGAATCTTTAATACCTAAGACAGCTTGGAAATAAAAGTTAGTCATATTACTTAACTGATATTATCTGAACTTTTAAGATGTAACTTACTGAACTAGTGGTTTCATCATAAATTTTGACTTCCAAGATTTGTAAGATTTGCTTTATCAAAAAAATTCTTAGAGGATACTTGAAGTTATCTGTCTATTGTATCATGTGTGTCCAAAAACTCTTATTATCACCACAAACCATAACAAAAGCATCTGTATTGTTTTGATGTGATCTTAAAAGTAAAAAGGTTTAGAAGATGTATTTCCATCATTAGAAAGTAAACTAAAATTTAAAGAAAGTAGCACATGTTAAAGGATGCCTCATGGTTGCACACTTCTACAAGTCCATGCATGCCAAGGAAGCAAGGTATGACACAGTCCACATACCATGTTGAGCCCAAAAGATATGGACATAAACTGCAACATCTTAAACCATAACCAGAGGCATATTGCAAGTTAATAACAAGAGTGACATCTCATTATTATGTTCAAAGCTGCTTGTGTTGCCAAATATGGAATGATTGCTTCTCATCTCGTTATTATGACAAGCTTGTTTTCAATCAATAAAGATTGGAGAAAGAATTTAAATTTTTGATCTGGTAGTTTCAATGACTTACATTACGAGAATAGGTATCACACTAGAAACATGATGGTTAAGAAGAAATGGAAAGAGTTCACGTTAACTGCATTTGGACGCCGGATATTTGATCAGGGCCTAAATAGGTTAAACCATTCGCAACCACTCCCTAATTAAATAACTATGGGTTAGAGTTGCTCACTGTTTGGTTGACATTACAAGGCTTAGAGGGATAATTGGTGAAAAAAGTGAAAAAGCAAAGACAGAAAAGAGAGCTCCATGGTTTAACTTAATTCACCCTCCCCACAAGATAAAGTTAACAGGGTTAGGCTGCCTCTAGGGGCATTTACCAGTTAACTTTAACATGCCATTTTGGACTCTTGTTTAGATGATTAAACTGCTGGCCCACCTATAAGCATCGCATAACCAGCATCCAAACAGCGCCTAAGGAATTAGCTAAAACCATGCACCATGCAGCTCTGTCTTCAAATCACCTGTGTATAGTTTCCAGTTGATAGTTGTCTCTTTCCTCTCAACTTGCAACAGGGAGGATGATGTGAAAAAAAATATTCTCCACACTAGAAAACATCACAAGTAAAATGGGAATTCTATTTCTATCAAGTCCACTTTATCTAATAATTCATCCTGAAATATATTCTATTTCTAATGCCTATTAAGAATTCGAAAGCTTGGAAAAGTTCCTATCTCCTTTTCTGATACATGTTTTAAATGGGTAGTGGAGAAAAAGGAGGAGATATGTGCCCCAACCCTTCCCTCACTATTCATGTGATGACTTGCTAATATGAGAAGCACATCACAAATCCACAATGGAATTGGCTCACTAAGATGAACTATTGCAAGTTCAACTCAAATCAAGACTAGGCCAAGACAAATTGAATTCAAACCAACTCATGTTTAATCAACTCAAGATCCAACTTAAATCCTGTTGCACTCATTAAATGACGCAATGCATACTTGAACTGCAACAGGGCAAGTCAAGCTACTGCACATCATGGTTGAACCTAAGTTAGCATGTGGGCATCCACAACCCCCCCCAACACCCACCAAAAAAATAAAAATAAAAATAAATAAATAAATAAATAAAATCGAGTTTTTAAGGTGGCAAAATCATATAAAGCAAATTTTGAACCAATGGAATGTAAGGAAAGCAATTTTACCATATGCGCAATCATAGTGCATCCAAAATATTCTTATCTTGGGAAAAATAGACAACTTTAGGCCTCAATATTCAACAACTATGACCTCCACTACAATAAGAATGATTAAGCAAACAACCAACTCAGTGAACCATGGACAACCTCAGAAACAAACACACAAAAAGAAAAAAGTGAAGTGAATGCTTAAATGCTCAATTATGTTGTTTCATGGACAACATAGCACCAAAGCAGGAGATCGATTTCCACCAGCAAAACTATAAAAGAGACTATTCAACTACGGTGGCTTGCTCCAGCCACAATTACCCTACAAAGCAAATATTGCTGAAGACAGAACTCCCAATATTTGATGTTATGTTTCTTCACTGAAATGCTTACGATTTAAATATAACAAGATTTCTCATGAGGAAAAAAAAAAATGTCAAAAACAAAAGCAACGTACAAGAACAATGCAAGGATAACTAACCTGCCCAAGCAGTCAGAATAGATGCTACAGATGTCCCAATTGTGAAGACCACACGGTGACTCTCAAAGACTTGCTACAACATTCAACAGGGAAAACAACAGATGCATTCCAATCAGATATGGGCAGAAAATTACCATACCGTCAATCTCAAACAAATTCCATTACTGGCAATAGAGATCAAGAGATCAATCAGTGAAACTGCAATGCACAATAAACTGCAACAAATTTAAATACCGGGAACAAGAACAATCAATCTGCATCCAATTAAACATTAGAAAATGCCCAATATCGGAATAGAAGCTTACGAGATGAAAACAGATCAGTTTGAACATATCATTCACAAAATAGGCAAGTGTAGCGGTGGTCCAAGAAGTAGACGGAAACCACCCACCAAATGATCCCAAGCTCAAAGGACCCCACAACCATCACAAAACAAGAAGGCAAGATGAAAAGTTGAGCCGCCACGGCATCCACCGAGACTCCCATATTAAAATATGGATATATGATATAGATAATCCCACTCGAAGTCGAGAGTCAGAAATTCCTACAAGTAGGCAACAAAACCCAAACGAGAACACGCATCGCAACAAAGGAACCAAGTATAATAAATTAAGCCCGAGTGTTGGTTGGGGGGAGGCAAAATGAAGAAAGACGTGGTTGGGTGGAGTTGGGAGGAACCTTGGTGGAGAGGTAGGTCTCTTGAACTGCCGACCAGGTGTTCGACGCTCTCCTCTTGAGGTTGGGACCGCTACGCTTCGAAAATAGAGCTGCCACTACCTCCCCAAGCCCTCGGTCTCACGGTCCGAAAGATCGCGCGGCCGGAACTCCTAAGCCGCTGGGCCAACATCTCGTTATCGACCGAAGTCGAGTACCGATTGGCCGGAGATTGAGAAGCAAATTAAAATAAAGGAGTTAAGGGGAGGGGGAATCGAAGGGAGGAGGATGCGCTCCCTCGTTCCCACCCCTTTCTTGCGCCCGAAGACGGCCCTCCCTCCGAAGCTTTATTTAGTAATTCTTTATCCTATTAACGAATTGAAAGCACTACATTTGACACGGTCACACGGGCCAAGGCTGTGCAAGCTCTAACCCACGGGCCACGATGCAGCCCATGAGTGCTCTTGTTGGCATGTTTTGCTCCCGTTGGCTGGCATATATTCTAGGTTAGATTCTATGGGGATAAGATTTTCTTTAAGAAACAATGTAAGGGTTTTCCTATGAAGAAGAGATTATATCAAGGCACAAGCTGCATGGATACTCACAAACATTAGGCTATGCTGGGATGGTTGTGATTAATTGTGATATTTTTGGTAGAGATGAATTAAGCATTTAAGCTCAACAAGAGATATAAAATAGATTTCAACTCTTTAGCATATCACGTGAATCCAAAATTTGGTATTATGATTTATAAAGGAATTTAACTTGCTAGGTTAGATCAATTATTAGATACAATACAGTAATGAGGAGGTTTTGTTTGGGCATTTTTGACGAACGCATGGGAAGAAGAGGTTGACATGTAAGCTTATTATTATTATTATTCTTTTTTATTATATTATACCACATAAAAGAAAGGAAGAAAAGAAAAGCCAGAATGTATTTAGCAATAAAGATTTAGTAAAGGAGAAAATAATTGTTTGGGTCCAATCCACAGCCTACTCAATTTGTTCAGTAGGCTGACCCGACGAGTTGTTGCGCTGGATTGAGGTTGGGTTGGAAAATTTCACAGCAGATCAAATTGAGAGCGGCAGCAATTTGTGGGTCCGAACCGTCTCGGCGTAGCTTGAAATAAATATACGCTTACTTAAAAAAGTCTCGAATTCCCAAAATAAAATCACGCACCCACATCTTTTTATAATTTTATTGATCCATGCAAGGCAATGTCCTGGTTTGAATTAGGCCATCTTTATCTACGCCAGCCTCACTTGTTAGTCTAGGGTTGGCCCAATCATGAGATCGGCAAGCTTGAGTCTGACCAAGCTTTAAAATATTGGCGCAACCGGTCTAGCATCCTTAGGTGGGACTGAGCAGCCTACCTAAAACAAGAGAAATTATATTTTATACCATATTATGGTGCATCATGCCTATTATAGATGCTTGTTCTTGTAGGTCAATCATTAAGATGATCGTTGGATGAACGAGACCTGCATGAATGAATGATTATGATTGGCATAGTATACTACCACGTGATGGATATGGTGTGGGACTTAATTTCTTCCAACCTAAACTTAATAAACCTGGACGAAGTCAAACAGCACATGCTGGCCCGATCAACCCGCCGAAACTGAAGTCACCGGGGTTTTAAGTATATTAAGCATTATGTGATGATAGAATCTGGTGATTTTCCGTCCATCCTATTCACTCGTCTCAAAATGTCATTGTCTTCAAGCTGAAGTGCGATGTACAACAACTCAAAGGCGTGCTGGATTCAATGGTTATAAAGGTCTAGTTACTCGCATCGTTCAGACGGCTATGCCTTCCTAAAGGGCTCTTTGTGGACCCGCTGCAGTTTCAAGAGTCCATCTTACGGTATGCGCTGCCATGTGTTAAGGCGAAGAGAGAACGGAGAGAAGCTGATGTTGAATTATTGATCAAGAGGAGAGATATGGAGGCTGAAGATGATAGAGATGACATATACTGGTTTAGAATTTGGAAAGCCTCTCTTTCCATTTGGGCCCTTTCCACATGGGGGTCTCCATGTCAACGCCAAGCATAAGAGAAGGTTTCGAAGAAAGATCCAGAGCCATAGAATTTCTATATCACCGGACACGCCAGCATTGATTCCAAATAGCTTGACAAACCAATTCATATAATTGTTTGTTATTTGGACAAGTTAAAGAAGTGGTTCTCCCGTGATAGGGGTTTAATTACAATTTCAAGTGGGCCTCATATGTAGTTTTGGTGCTGTTGTGGAGGATATTTCGGTTGATCTCAGTAACCTCAGTAACGATTGAAGTGAGACCATCTTAGCATGTTCGACCTCATTATTTCGGACACATAAATTAAAAGCATGATCATATCAGGTCGAAAATATCAGCAATAATTATATTTATAGATATTATTGTATAATAAAATAGTAAAAACTGCAAGATCATGTGGATTGTTACGGCACATTTAACCACAATTATTGCCATTATTGTACACATCCTGTCATGTTGGTAATGACTACCAACATTTATTTATAAATAGAGGAAAGCAGGAGGTTCTCAGATAGGTCTCGCTACAAACTCATTTTTCTCTTGGCTCTCTTTACTTTCCTCTATTCACCGAATTTTATTTAACTTGAGCGCTCAGGGATTCCATCAGAAAGACTCCAATGAAAGAGCTTTGTTTCAGATCACCGAGGAACAGTGGTAGCCACGCATCGGATGGTTGTCGGCCTCACCGTTACTTCAGTCTTACTAATCTCAGTATGATCTTGGAGTTCAGCAGCAATAGCTGCCAATCCCAGCTCCTCCATTTTTGATTTATTGAACAGCATCAGTATATTATAATAATATATTTTTAAGTTTGAAATATTTGGCTGAGTTTTTGCAAACAATATAAAGACTAAAGATTTGTGGAGATTAGGTTCAAAGATGACCATGTCACCGGACAGCATTGGGATGGCGATGTCAATTAGTGGGTGGGGCGGGACTGGCACCGGAAGCAGTAACGCGGCGCACGCGGCTCCCACGCGTGGTGGAGAGTGGATGGAGTGGGGTGGGGGACGTGGAAAGGCCAAATAGCTGTCGGCAAACGTGGCCTCTGTAGTGCGTGCATCAGGTGCAATTGAATCGTATCAAATCTCACGGTGGATAACACGTCATGCTTCATTTTATATGTCACCAATTTTTGATTACGTACTATCTATCGTGAATATGCTCACGAATTTAGCTCTGATTTACTTAACATCATCTTATCTAATTAAACCACATCATTACTTTTAATATATATTTAAAATTTATAATTTTTTATTAAATTTAATAATAAAATATTTTTTTAAAAAAAATTATGACATTCTACAATGAAATTATGACTTCCTGCACAGGATGTTATAATTTTTTCATTAGATGTTATAATTTTGATAGAAATATTTTCGTAATTAAAAATTTATAATGACGAAAATATTCTTTCTTCTTTATGACATCTTATAAAAAAATTATGATATCCTGAGTAGGAAATCATAATTTCAACATAGGATATTATAATATCAAAACAGGATGTCATAATATTTTCAGAAAGATAGAAATATTTTGTCATTCAAATTTTTAAATGAAAAATGAAACTGTAGATATTAAATATGTATTAAAAAGTGATGGCCACGTGGCCCAATCGATTGAGAAGATACACTTCACATTAGATTTTCTACGCCATGGATGGTGTACAATGAATTTTGCAAAATAATTTCTCGTAAGATGTGAGAAAAAGGCCAGGAAAGGCCGGTCATGGACTGCCACCCCAATCCCCCAACCCCACCTACTTTTCAGCCCTACCCCTCTCCCCTGCTTACTCCACTCTGCTTGGCATTTTTTTATATCTATCAAAAAAAAGAGAGAAAGAATGTAGAGCAAGATTTCATTTTTATAAAAAAATCAAACTCTTATATTTTTAAAAATTATATTCTATACGGCGACATGGTAGAACATTACACCAATCATAGCTGTTTATTTTTATAGACCCTATTTATCAAGCATGCATGCATTATCATAAAAACAAGTGGCTATGATTGGTATAATGCACTAATATATGATGTATGATATAATTTTTTATAATTTCATTCAATAAATTTTAAAAATATTATAATTGTTACTAACATAACTCATAGGTATTATGCATATGATCTATAAAATATAGTGAAAATATGATGGATGATAATAATCTCACGGATTGAAATTTTATAAGGTGCACTTACATATGCTTTACATTTTTCTCCAATGATTTTCGTGATCTTGAGGTGAATATAAAGATGTAAAGCATTTGCAAATTCATATTCAAAAATCTTGATCAATGAAATCAATTTAGGGTCGAGCAAATAACTGAAATTCGAAGAAACCCATCCAATCTGATCCAATAAATATCGATTTCGGTCGGTTGAAAGATATAAATTGGATAGAATCAGATTGGAATTCGTAAAAAATCGGTTATTTATGTTCGGATTCAGTTTCTATACTTTTAATCCATATAAAATCGAATCTTACTGATGTAGTATTTGACAAACTCACTTTTATTTGGGATGGTATCATTTAGACTTCAATACTTCAATCTAAAAAACACCTTGTCATCCATTTGAATTTATGGATATATTAATGTTGAATTATTGATGGAAGTACATTAATTTGAGACAATTTTAAAGTGAAAACTTCAAATTTAGTTGCTTTGAGATGAATAAATCTTTTTTTTGTTTATTTTATACAGATTCAAAATAAGTTCAAAATTTATAACTTATAAGATTAAATTTTTTACATTAAATTGATAAACAAAGTAATAATTTAAGTGGACCAACATTGGATTTAAAATCAATAGTGGGTCAACATTGAAGTCCAAATCGACACAATCCATCTGAATCCGCTATAAACTGTTCACTTCGGTTTTAAACGGCTTATACATGATAGTAGCGGATTGAATTTTCTTCAATCCGCTTAGATTCGTCGAATGTGAACTTTTTTTCAATTCGATCGAACCCGACCCATGCTCTACCCTAGAAACCATCATCTATTATATCCTTTGTTCTATTATGTAGATCAGATGCATAATATCAACAATATGTTAGTAACGAGTATAATAATTTCTTTAAAAAGCTCCATTGGTTGGGGATATAAGAGTTGAGTTTTTTTTTTTTTTAAGAAACTTTTGGTTCTTATTTTCTCTTGCACTATTAACATTAAAAGAAAAAGACAAGTGAAACTCGTTGAAAAATTGGATTTCTTTTTTTCTATAATATTAGATTTTTAAAATGGAAGTTTAGTTATTTGCTTTATAAAAATATTTGTTTTTGAAAAAACTATCCTTGATGGTCTCATATTGGATATTTAAATATAAATATACTTATATTTTATTAATGTCTAGATATTCCAAGCCTGATTAAGCTTCAAAGATGATGGGTTGGTGATGCATGTGGGTAACGAAGCCATGCACATTGCATGCGCATGTATGACTAGCACGTTCTATCACATATCCCATCTAATATAAATTTTTTTCTTTTCGATAAGAACATCTAATAGGACTTCGAATCAAATCTAATATATATATATATATATATATATATTAAAATGGAGGTTTTTCAATAGAAAAGTCTCCGTTTGATACTTGGGGTGTGAGAGAAAGGAGGGCGCCACGTGAAAAGAAGCTTCCTTACTCGAAAGCGCAATCACAACACCCCAGGTCTAAGCTTCCCAATTCGGCCGCTCCAAGCCTCCCACCTGGTTGGGACTCCTGAAGATCGAAAAAATAGAGGAAAAACAAGAAAATATAGGGAAAAACAATGAAAATCCTCCACCCAATTGGGACTTCTGAGGATGGAAAAAATAGAATTTTGGTGGTATATATGGCGAAATAGGGGGGGTTTTATGGGGGAGGTGGAGAAAACCCCAGCCATCACCTAAGCTTCAGTATTCGGCCGCTCCAAGCCTCCGCCCGATTCAAACTCTAAGGATGGAAAACACGGAGGAAAACTTTAGAAATCCTAAGTCGTCGATGGAGAGCAGTCTGGATTCGTGTGTTTGGATCGAGATGGGGAAGTGCTGGTGGATGCTGCCACTCACGATGGCGATCGTGGCGTTGGTGATGGTTGGAGGCGGCGCTGGTAGGATTCTGACAATGCAGACAGGCCGTTCGTTCTGGTGATGTCACCACTTGGTAGTGTCGGGTTCGCGGCTGTGCTGTGCACCTGTTGAACTTCGACCCAGGGTGATGCACTGGCGTAGGGCTTCGAGCTGGAGCAGATCTCCGTCTCCCTCTCCGCCACCACGGGCTCCATCTAGATCTCACTGAAGGGGTTTCTTAGGTTGTGAGTTTGAGATTTTGAGAGCTTAATCATGGTAAAAGCATTATATTTTGTAGGGTTTGGGGATTTTTGATTTTCAATTTATGGATTTCTATTCTCATTATCATGATTCTGTTCTTATGGTATTAGATTTGCACTAGGCTAAGTTCCACCTTTCTAAACTATCGTGTGGATAGATGAGGATGACAAACTCTGGACGGTATGCCGTTAGCTATTAAGCAACTGAGCTCTAGCCTTTGTTGCATATATGTTTTTTTGTTTTCCTCTTCCTTCTCTCTTTGTCTTTTTGGTAGTATTTAGATACCCAAATTCTGGATGGAATAAGAGCTTATTCCACCTTATTCCCTCAAACACGTGAAAAAGTGGTGGTGGGCCATCCTGGTTTAGCAATTTCGGTCAACCCTCCTTAACTCCAGACAACCCTCATTTAGCAATTCTTTGGTGGATCATGGAATTACTTATTCTAGATCTTTAATGAGCACCATCTAGGCATAAGAATAACACTGCATTAATTGCACTGGAATAAGGGCTGAAATACCAGATTTCCAATCAAACAGAAATTTGAAGTAACAAGAAGGAATAGCTATTCTCTGAAAATTCATATTCCTAGTTCAGGAATAAAATTTGGGTATCCAAACATTATCTTTGGGAATAATGCTTCACATACAGAGGGTCAACAAAGTGTGGGATGAGTCTTCCCTTCTTTGACGACCAGAGAAGATAAGTTTGGAGGATGGCTTGGGTTTCGTGTTGGGTATTTATCATATGTTTTCCTTCAATTTTTCTTTATTTTTTTCGCCCTCATCCCTTTCAATCAGATAGGAGGCTTTCAATCAGATGGGAGGCTTAGATTTAAATTGCATCCTACACATCGAAAATTGTACTTCAAAAGTTAAATCTCTATAAGATCTATCTTTTCCGACCATAGAAGCCTCTATGCACCTTACAAAACCTAATCATTAATTTTTATCCACCAAATAAGAGTAACTGATAACCATTGAGATCTAAAATTTACGGTCATCAAAAAAAAGGAAAAATATGTGTAGGAAGGTGCTAAATCTGAAGATGTTACTGTACAGACTTTATTATTCTTAGGCATGCTATATAAATCTAAAGGAGTTAAACATATTTTCTTAATGATCTTCATTTTGATCAGTATTGCTGCATTTATTTTCGATTGCTAATCAGCAAGCAACTATTTCTTTGAATAATCATCCTCCAATGCTAACCAATTGCCACTAATTTTGATGCTCATCTCTCCCCTAAGTCATTATCCTCGAAGAAGATATAATAAAAAAAATAATAAAATCTAATATTATTTAAAAAAAATTATATCTCATGCATTGTATGGAGTTCTAAGCTAGTATATATATATATATTAAAATGAAGGTCTCTCAATGAAGAAGCTTTCGTTTGACACATGGGCATTTGAAAATAAGGGGAGGGAGCCATGCCCAAGCTTTCCTATTCGATCATGCGTGAGGTTCCCTATTCGGCTGCTTCTTCAAGCCTTCCACCCGATTGTGACTCCTAAGGATGGAGAACCAGAAGGAGGAGGAAGGGGAGCAGGACTTGGAGGAGTGCATCCGCATGTTGGTGGCGGCCAGAGCAGAGGTGGGATGGGCGGATAGGGCCAGCATGGGGGGGGCACCAGAAATCATGGTCGAAGCAGATGTGGGCACCACAAGAAGGCCCTCCGGATGATACAAGAGCTTCCTTTTGGTCCGCTCTCAAGGACAAAAATCGATTTTTGGACGGATTTGGCATAGAGATAAGAGAGAAATTGGAAAAGAGCCTGCAAGGGCTATGACCGTGGCATGGCCAATGGTGCTTCTAGTGGGGGCACGCGATGTTACGAGTGGGACAACGAGGTGGGAAAGGGTCTTACCTTAATTTTTCCATCTTCCCTTTGTTTTATTGATTTTCCTCCATTTTTTCTCAATTTTTTCTGTATTTTTTCCATCCTCAGGAGCCTCAATTGGGTGGGAGACTTGGAGGTCGAGCAGCTCAATGCGGTGTTTGGGGCAGAGGAGGTCGACAGCCCAGGGGCCGAGGAGCTTGGACATCCACAGGTGCTTGACGAAGTGCTAGTGGGGACTGTAGGGGGCGAAGGCGAGGCCGGAGGCATCGTAGGCGAAGTGGTGGCTGCAGTGATCTGGAGGTGATTGGAGATGGCCGTGTTGTGGCTCTTAAAGAGCCCGCAGGCAAGGTCAGGAGGTGATGATGCAGAGGGTGGAGCCGAGGTAGAGACTGAAGAGGGGGCCATAGCGGTAGAGGGTTGGATGGATCGAGGGTCTCCGACGTCATTCACGACGCTGGATCACTCCTTCATCGCTCCTCCAGCACTATATACGGCGTTCCCTTGTTATGCTCATCTCGACGTCGCTCAAGACACATATCTGAGCCTTCTCCATTTGCAATGCTCTGATACCCTCGGCGTCCGCCGATGTGGCACGAAGGTGGTGCCGACGTGTGTGAAATGGACGCTGTAGGGACACATCCGGATCTTCTCCATTTGCAATGCTCCAACGCCCTCGACGTCCGTCGGTGTGGCGGCGAAGGTAACGTCAATGTGCGTGAAACAGGCACCGTAGCGATGGGGCTAGCATGCGTGAAGCGACTGTGGTGGCAGCAGGGGTCGGGCAATTCTTCTTCCTCTGTCCTATGAAGAAGAGAAGAAGAAGAGAAAAGAAAGAAAAAAAATAAAAAAAGAAAAGAGAAAATGATAAAAAATATTTTTTTTAAAAAAAGATAGCAGTAAAGATCCTTTACTATTGTGAACTCTATTATTGAGACTTCTTTTTTTTTTTTGAAACTCATCTAAACTTGATAGTTAAATAAAAAATTCAAGAACAATAATTGAGATTTAGAAGATAGTTATCTAATATATGATTAATTATAAATTATTTTTTTAGATAGTATTAATTAATTATAAACTTTCGATTATTCTTATATTCAAAGAATAGATACTGATCATTTGACATTCCGTAGATTAGATACATCAATCTTAGGAAGAGGATCAAAGCAGTAAAAAAAGAGATGAAAAAAAAATTAAAGTTTAAATTTTTAATTTTTTTAAAGAATTTTTTTTATAGTTTAGATCTTCAAAATTTTAATATTAGTAAAAATATTAATTTTTAAATTTAAATCTCTCGCAAGTCATTAGTTAGAGACACACTCACCAACCGATTCTGATCGGTGTCTCACAAAACTATCATTTATTACCATATTGCTATATTTTTGCTCCACTCCAAGCTCGAAGATGCTGCGGCTATTGATAATAGTGGTGGTCAATGATCAACATTATCAATTCTACTGTTGAAAGAGTTGGGGGATGTGCGAGGAGATGATTGAAAGAGAAGAAGGAGAGATAGAAAAGTTAAAAAATAATTAAAAATAAAAATAATAAAAAATTATGAATTTATGAAATTGCTTTATGGAATCAAGGTTATTGATCATCACAAAATTTATCTGAAAACAATAATCACATATCTTGCATTGCATGGAATTCTAAGTTAATTTTTTGATGTATAATGTAAGCATTATAGCCTTTAACACTCATGCGCTGTTGGCCAGCTATTATGAGATGTCAATGCTGGTAGGACATTAAGTCCTTTGTTGAGAAAGTGCGCCTCCCGGCGGTTAAACCTTTCTCGCTACTACTCTAATTTCGAGAGATCGCCTTGCTCCAATTTGCCAATCTATTTATATTTCTTTTCTCAATTTTCGTAAACTTACTCTTCTAATCAGTTAATTAAGGAGTCAACATCCATTCGATCATACACGTGATGGAAGGCTCCGATTGTTGTACCTCAAGGATGATCTCATCATGATCCCACGGGAGGAGGCAAAATTCGTTCTTAATGCAGTGTTTCGTAGGCTTATCCTTCAGACTAAATTTAAACTTTATTTATACAGCTATAAATAATATCTATTTTCGATCTTGCATTTCATTAATACATTTTGCTGACAGGAATAAACTCTCACTCTGGCCAAGGTGATCTTAAGAGATGAATAAGAGATAAACAAGGAAGTGGGGGTGAGTGGTGCAACCGTAACAACAACCGTCATCCAGCCCATGACTAGAGTCTGCCATTATTTATGCTATGACAATAATTAACAATTTTTACGGAATCCATCACCCGTAGATTGCAGCACAGATTGAAGCTCGGATGGTTTCAGCATTATTTTTTCCATTAAAATAATTTCATGAGTTACATATTTTGTTCCATAATCTCGTAAGATAACGATCGTTATTCCGTTACAACGGTTTACAAGACAATTCTGGGGCGCCCTTTTGAATTACGATGGGATGACAGGGCAAATGAAACCTCGTTGCGATCCAATCAATGTATTGGCCGGCCGAATCAGGCTGCGCGTGAGACCCAGTTCTGGACCGGGCATACCGCAACCGGCTGCAGCCGGTCTGCGCCTCCTCGGGCCGTGAGAAGGCCTGTCCTGAAGCACGCGACTTGTCGAAGCCAGGCCAGAGTGCCGGTCCTTAAGGGGAAAAAAATGGTCCAGTGATCCAGTCCAGCAAAATTTCACGAGTGGATCTTTCAATTCCCTCCATCGGTCGAGTGTAAGCGCCAGTTTGGACGTTCCAGGTACACATTTCATTGGGCGGATCCAATTGTATACAAGTATGTTGATTTGGCCTTGCACTGGAGCAGCCCCAGGGGACCATATTGCGTACTTTGAGGAGGAGACGGTGGGGAGGTGAGTGACAGGTCCCACAGCACCGTGGTCCTGGCTCCCAGACCCAACCTAACGGAAGGACAGATTAGATGGCAGGAATTGGTGGTTTCCATTAGCTGGCCCAAGGCTTTCTCGCTCCTTTTCTTTCCGAAGGAGGAAAGTTTTCCAAGTTGAGAAACGTGAAGCCACTCTCCTCTGAACCATATAGCGGAGATGAAGAATATGACAGGTAAAGAAAGTTTGTGATTTCTTCATGTTTTCGAAGCAGCAGCAATATATATTTTGAAAACAGCTAATAATAAACACAAATATTATTAAAATAATAATAATTTTTGCACAGAATATTAAAGGTGTAGAATTTCTTATATAGATTATAAAGATACAGAAAAAATTCTGCATAGTAATTAAGGATATAAACTAATTACACAAAATTTAAAGCTTGCAGAAATTAATATATGTAGAATTTAGAGTTGTAGAAAAAAATTTTATTTGGATTTTAAAATATTGTTAAATTTCTATACCGTTCTATTAATCAAATATATGCACAATTTTGAAGATACAAAAATTTTTTGCATGGATTTAAAATTAAAAATTATACACAGCATTTAAAGCATGCAACAATTAATTTATATAGAAATTAGAGTTGTAGAAAACTTCTACACAGGATTTAAAGTTGCAGTAAATTTTTACACATATTTTGAAGATGCATAAAATTTCTGCATAAGTTTTAAAGCCATAGAAAAATTCTGCCAAGATTTTAAAACTTGAAAAAAAGGTTTCTGTAATATTTTAAAATAATAAAAATCATATTGTACTATTTTTAGATTAATATAATTTATAAATGGTTAGTTTCATAAATCGGATTCTCAGCTCAACCAAGGTATTGAGCTAGTTGGGCTATTGGAGTGCTCGGACTATAGATTGTTCGGATTGTGAAGGTCGGCTAAAGATCATGACCCATCCCTGCAACAATGGTTTGATGGCCATTGCATTTGGTTGGTGATAGTTCCAATGTTGGTCGCTCCTGAACATCTTACTTGGATTTTTCGTTGCGATGTGGAATCCAACTTGAAACAATAAAGATAGGAAAATCTTTTTTTGTAGAGTGTCTGATGGGGGATCCTTCAATATTTTAGTCAGACAAATTCTCAGCGAGCAATGGAGATATCGTGAAGGCAGTAGAGTGGCAGCGCAAGGGAGTAAATGAGTGCTTTTAGGGCTTGAGAGCATTTATTTGGAAGATCCCTTGGGGGTTATTTATAAAGGTGAGGGTCGCCCATTATCAAAAAAATCAGGCACATGATCGATTATTTTTGGAAACTGATCGTGCATCTTGAAGATCATATACGGGCGTTTTACCTACACATCTCGCCCGTTCATCACACAGCTATGGAAAAGTTCATAATTATAGTCGAGTTGTTGTCAGTTGGGGTGAGTTTAAAATTTGAAGGATTCTCCGTACGTCTTTAGATTGACTATATGGTAGGCTTTGATTGGTAAGTAGGAGATTTTGTGGCAAGATCTCATTTATAAGTTTGCTACATCGATCGGGTCATTTCCAAGATATACCAAAGCTAATTCAGGAGCTTTTTGAAAATGGGATAGTTGATGAGGATTTTGTAATATTAGAGACCACTGGCCATGACAAGTAGTGCAAGGGCATGGCGATGGCATCGATGGTGAGAGGGGAGGGGTCTGGTCTTGGAGATGGCTGCAGTGGTGATAAAGATTAGGCAAGCAGTAGCGATGTTGAGGAGGTGGGCAGGCTTGTCATGGCCAAGTGGGTGGTGATGTGGGTGGGCTTTGCCAACTATGGACCAAGGTAAAGTTGTGGTTGTCCGCCGGTGAGAGGAGGAGAATAGATGAATTGGAGAAGTATTTTCATAGCGGATTGGAGAGGCTCACTATTAGGGATGAGCAAAAATCGAATCTAAATCAATCAAACAGGTAAAATCAAACTAAACCATAAGTTTGGTTCGTTAAAATTTATTCGATTTGATTTGGTTGGTTTTGATATATAAAAATAGTTTGAAGTGGTTCAGATTTGTCGGCAAATAAACCATTTTCAAACTGAACGAGATCGACTTTAATCAAATGACATCATTTTGATTAGGGTATTGTTTATGTTGGAGTATTAATGTATTAGAAATAATTATGGATTTATGATGTTGTTTATCGATTTAGTTTGTGTTGATTAGCTTTAAACTCTAAGTGACTTACTTACTGGATGGTTATTTTTTGTAATGTATTAAAGATCTTTATCTTAATCCTTAATGATGATGTTTGTTTAAAATTTATTTTGTTGAGTGATAATATCTTATGTCAATTTAATTATTTTACTTGATAAATTTTTTTAATGGCACTCTTATGTGAAAAAAAAATATTTTTTTATGAATAATAATAATAATAATAATATAAATCAGTAAACTAAATCAAATCAAACAATTTAAATCATATTAGTTTGGTTTGGTTTCAATTTTTTATTGGTCTGATTTGATTTTTAGAAATGCCAAACCGTTTAGGACTAGTTCGACTTAAATTTGAGTTTGAAACCGGTCCAAATCGGATCGTGCTCACCCCTACCCACTATAACTATTTTAGATTTTATATATAATATTGACAATATTAGTTAATATATGTGAAAAACCTTGTTAGAAATATTAACTTATGCATTCAATCTAGCTTTTTAGAATTTAGTAAAATTGAATAATATCAATTATAATACTTTGCCTGGGTTGTCACAAGGACAATATTGATAGGACAATAACATTATGCATGATTATGTCTTCGTTCATATGACACCATAAGAAAGAATGGCATCAAATAGCAAGCGTTAGGCAACGCTAGCAAGCCACTGGTGAAACCTATGCAGGACACATAGGAGTGTTAAGTGTTAAGATCGCATCCACCCTCTAATTTAGAATTTAACATTCTCTTTCTTCCTCCCATGTTGATCACGTTGCACATGAGCAGCACCCCTATATCACTTGTTCCGATTCCCGTAGAGAAAGCGTTTCCCACACGTTTCTCGAACCTTCCCGTGAAGAGCCTCCAGAGGTTGTTCCCTCTTATCCGTCTGTATCTGTTTGCTATGGCGGTGCGTCTCTGACCGCACGGTGTGAAGTCGGCGTGGAGGAGTCGGGAGATGCCGTCCCGGATTCAAAGTCGAGAGCCCTCGCGTCATTTTCTCCCTTTTTTTTTTTTTCTTTTTCCCTCCGTGCTTGTTTCCTGGGCATCTGCTCGTTTGTCCTTCGATTCCCACCGAAAGCCGCCCCCATGGGGCACGCACGCCGCGCGTGCTTGGTTGGTCGTGCCTTCGACACGGGAACGGATGGATTCGGTGGCGGGAGGAATTGGATCAGATCGTTGGCAGCCGCCACCCCTCCAAGACGTTGAGACCACATGAGCCGCTATCTCATCCCCGGTCTTTTCCACATTTTTCTTAATAAATTGAAACAGAAAAAAATTCTATTTTTTTTTCCTGGCCTTCTGGAGGCTGGGTGGTTCACCTTTAGAGCCTCTTGTTTTCGTTCAAAAGGAGAGCCGTGGGTGGGTGTGGTGCGGGTGACTTCTTCCCACCTCCACTGAATCTGTGGATAAATTAGTAACAACAATCAGTACGTTTTATAAAATATTAATTCGCAAATATTACGGGCATGTCCTAACATCCATGACCGCGCTTCCTCCGCATCGCCGATTCTTTCTGATCCTCGCCGACCAAACCACTCGCTCCATCTTTTTCCCAACATTTGAAAAAAAGAGAATAATTAAATCCGGGTGGGCCATGGTGGCAGCTGGAAACGCGGAGGGCATTTTCGTTATCTGGGGAAAACGGGACGCCGGCGCCCCATGGGGAAGGGGTGAGGGCATTGCAGCCCGCATAAAATTTATCGACCTCGGTATAACCGTATAGGAACTTCTATGCTCATTTCGATATTTATTGGCCATCGGCTGAGGAGGCGGCCCCTGCTTCTTTGTTTTCTCTTGATTTTTTTTTTTCTCAAAATATGGCAGAATATTATTGTTTATCATCGTGATCACATGCCCACCCACCTGCGATGGAGTAGATAACAAATTTAGTAATAACCCACCGAAATGGCTTCAAAACCGGGGCCTGTCTGCCCGGCTGACCCTTCTTCTTTACGAAACTACCGCGAGGCTGAAAACCCCAGATTCAACCTCCGTTTATATTTTAATTGTAGCGTGGATATTGTTGCTGCAAACTAAGGTGAGGTATTCGGCTTGGAACCGACAGAGCTGCTTTTGGATTGTGCGATGGGAGAAGCTGCAAGATAAATCCACGGATGAAAAATTGTCTAACAAAAATTTTTCGACGATTAAATCAGTCAAAATTTTAAAATAAATTAATTTTTTTTTTTGTGTAAGAGATAGCTTATCCATTTTTCTCACTTACCTCTCTTTATATAGAGATGGGCATGCGATTGTAATCCCCATTTCGTGAATTCGAGAAACGTGGGAGTAACTGATTTAGTTATGTGCAATGTGAATCGTGGAAGTTATTGATTCGGTTACAGGCGATTGATCGTATTTTTCGTCATAAGCAAATAATCATCTTTCCTTCCATAATCTTTGGAGGTTAAGTTATAGTCGCCGAGAAATCGAATGAGACGTCGTATAATCTTATTCGGCTACAAACCGAATAATGTTGCCAAATCGGTTGTGTAGCAAAGCAAGCTAATCAGATGACTGTGACATAGTCGGTAAAAGGCAGAGTAGCTCCTTAATCTTTCGATGTCTTTAGTCGACCTTTAGAAATTTGGCTCAATACTTGCCTTCCTACTCTGATGATCGAATAATGTAATTAGTCGGACCACGAGAGTTTTTTTTGAACTTAACACCGTTTAGGCAACCTCATTATTATTTCGTAAGTTGTGCCGTCAATTTGTTGCTTCGAAGGATGTGCAGCGGTTATGGTGCAGTCTGTGAGAAGATCTTCTGTATTTATTATGGGAGATCAAATGATTCGATTACTAATTCTCAAACAGATAATCGGCCATGTGTCAGGAACAGACTGGCTTCAAGCCATCGTTTGTAGATTGAGCTTACATGATGGAATTCTGTCGGTAGTGCATCGAACGGCCGAAAAAATATTCGATTGAGATGGTAGACACTTGTCAACATCTCCAGGTTACATGGGTTTTCGAGCATTGATCTGGGTCATTACTCATCCCTATAAATAACGAGGCCTTTGTTGATAGAAGGACTTCTGTTCTTTCATTTCTCCAGTGTCCCGATCCTACTGCTCCCACTGCCCCATTGCACTCAGCCATGGGTTGGAGGGGTTCTACAGCATCCAAGGATTTCTTCTTTCCTTCCTTTCTTTCTTCTTATAGCCTCTTGTAGCTAGGTTGCCTTTGTTTTTCTTTGTGTTTGGCCTCCCCAATAGGCTTGAGGACCTTTTTTTGTTCTTGTGGCTGTCAATCTCAACCGTAGGATGTCTGAGGTAGAATTGGATGGTGAGAACTTGGTTGGAGACCAAGATTCTCGGGATTCACCATTAGTAGATAGAGTGGTTTCCATTCCTCGAAAAATCCTAAGAGAGGTTCTTCATCCCATAGAGCTCAATCAATTTTCGAGCAGTCTGATAGTCAACCTCTATCGGATCCTCTTTATGTATGATCCGAATTATCCGAAATAGAAATTCATCATTTGTCGGAACATTATCGAGTTTCGACTCGATAATAAATTCTCGTCTCCTGGCCGAAATGGTCGTGTGACCCTTCCTCCAGATGGTCACATTGCCATTTATGAAGAATTTTTGAAGTCTGATCTTCGGTTTCCTCTTCATCCATTTATTATGAATATATTGGATCTATATCAAATAGTTCCGACGTAATTGGTGCTGAATTCCATTCGGATCCTTTGTTCTTTTGTCATCATCTGTAGTCTTCTTCAAATTTCCCCGAGACCTTCTTTTTTTCGGGCCTTTGTTTGCAAAAACATCCTCGAAAATGGGGATGGTAGTTCATCGGTCCCCGGCATAAATGTCAATTTATTATCAGACTTCTCTTTTCTATCCATGGATGGAAAAGCAGATTTTCTTGTTTGTACCAATCATCCATGGGGGTTTCACACTGTCTGGGCTGTCCCCGATCTCTCTCCGAACAGAAATGATGTTATGCTTGAGAGCAACAAAGAGCATCATCAAATGTTGCTCGACATCAAAATCCCAAAGCAGCAGTGCCTACTTTCGAAGCAATACCTGTATGATGTCGGATTGAGTCCGATAAACACCCTCGATAGGATTTCTTCTTTTTGGTATGCTGAATATCTTCTGACATTTATTCTTGTTGAGATTGACTATGTAGTTATTCGGTTTTGTAGAAATGCAACTTATGGTCAAATTTATTCGATGGACTGTTCGGAAGAAACCGACCGGCCAGATGCCTGGGGCAGCCTTCTCAAGAGCCCCCAAAAAGAAGCATGCTCCATCATCACCGATGGAACATAGAGAAGTTGCTCCTCCACCAGGGCCAACTCCATCGCCAGCATCTTCTTCACCTCCACCTGCCTCTGCAACCAGGAAGCCCTAGGTTGTTTCGTCGGAGGGCGACGACAACCTCATCATTGTCGGGGATGCATCGAGTAGGGCCACTCCCATTATTGTTCGTGCTCTGCTTGGTTGGCAGATGTCTGTTGAAGTCAGGTCGTCGAGGGCTCCATCGTCGACAGCCAATCGAGGAAAAGCTCCTCAAGCATTGGAGCCTGAAGATCAAGCCACTCTTGCACTCGAAGGATATATTGCATTGGGGATGCTTGTCCCCAGTAATGCAAGGGCATTGGAGGATTGTCAGCTTGCTTGGGAACTGGTAAAGATGGTAATGCTCCCAGCCAACTGGGAGGAGAGGAAATCGCACCCTTTGGATGAGATCATCTCGAGGTGCTATAAATCACTTCTTTTGATAAGTACTTCCTCGACTATCTCTATTTGAGTTCCAACTATTTGAGTTTCAATATCCGACTTTTATCCATCGAAGAATAGGGAAGAAGTACCAAGAAGATATTTCTCGATTAAAAACCGAGAAAGTAAAGTCGGATGATGAGATCAGCAATCTCGAGGGGTTGATTGCTGATATGAAGAAGGATGTAAGCTTGGCTGAAGTAACTATGAATGAGGCTAGAGAGAAACAGAAGGAGGCCGAGCGGGCTGTGCAAGAAGCGAAAGAAAAGCTATGGCACTAGATACTCGGGCCCGAGAGGCAGCTGCTCGGGCATTGGTTGAGTATAAGACTTCCCAGGCTTATGAAGATGACCTTGCCAATTGGTCGGCTACAGCATACTAGGTTAGCTTCGGGGATTGCAAGGAGATGATTTCTTGGCTACATCCCGAGATTGACTTGAGTGGGGTGCAATCGCCTGAAGAGGGAGAAGAAGATGTGGCTATCAAAGGAGAAGTTGTTCCAACTCCCGATGTAGATCCTTAGGCTTTTCTCTTTTGCTTATTTTATATTCAGTTTATAATAGAAAATGTAAAAACTTTTGCGCGCAGTAACGAAATGAACTCCCTCTTTTATCTCATATCTTGACTTTCTATTTTGTTTTCGAAATTTTCGAGTAAGATTGTTGCCAGTAGATAGTTGTCTTCGCTCAATAATGTTAAGATAATGGTGTGATAATCATTGGGAATAAACTTTCTTGGTAAACAACCAATTATCGTCTAGAGATGAAAATATTCCAAGTATCTTCCTCAGAAGATAATGCATAATAGTTGAAAGATTTCATTGAGAAGTCATGTCGATTTTTGATGGACTATTTTGTTAAGTCACATTCTCAGAAGATTTTCGATTATTGATGTATCATGGAGAAAATTTCTCTGAGTTTCTTCATTGGATAGCAAAATGTTGTGATGGGGCGTATTTGGCCCTTTAGTTAACCAGATATTAGCCAGTTAACATAAATGTCAGATGTAAACCGATTATTCCTTTTATGACCAAGTATCAATTGATCATGTTGTTGCGATCGAGGGTTAAGCAGTCGTAATTTTCAGTTACTTACTGATATTTTAGCACAGAAAAATAGATATTGAAGAGAAGAATTAAAATTTATTATAACTTATTGATAGTATATTCGTAGATTCTCGGCATTCCAAGTTCGAAAAATTTTGTGCCATCCAAGGTTGGAATCCTATAAGCCCCTGGTTGGAGAACTTCCAAAATTCTATGGGGACTCTCCCAATTGGGAGATAATTTTTTTGCTCGGTAGGTTTAGATACTTAAGCTTTTCGAAGAACTAAATCTCTTAGTTAGAAAATTTTTGACTTAACATGAGAATTATAATATCGGACGACTTGCTGCTGGTATGTAGCTATCTTTAGTTGGGCTTGCCTTCTTCTTTCTTCGAGCAAATCTATGTCGGCTCATAGTCAATCAGCATTCATCGCTTCATCGTAGTGTTCTATCCTCATGAAGGTAAACTGATTTCAACAGGGATCATTGCTTCGGTTCCGAAAGTCAAATTAAATGAAGTTTTTTCAGTCGAGATCCGAGGGATAGTTCGGTAGGACCACAAAACACCGTAAAGTTCATCAGCCCATAATCCTTTAGCTTGATTTAATCTTGTCTTCAAGCTATGAAGTATGGTCCTATTGATCACCTTAGCTTCTTCATTCGATTGCGGATATTCGACTGAAGTTAGTCGATGAGTGATGTGAAATTTAGAGTAAATTTTTAATTGGTATTGTTGAATTGTCAGTCGTTATCCATGATAATCAATCAAGGAAGCCCAAAGCGGCAGACAAACAATTTTCATAGAAAATCTATTATCTTTTGTACGATTATTTATGCTAAAGGTTCTGCTTCCATCCACTTTGTAAAATAGTCTATAGCAACTCTGATCAATATTCTTTGTCTACCCGCAGGAGGAAATAGACCGAGTATATCGATTCTCCATTGATCAAAAGACCAAAGAGCTGAAATATACGTAAGATGACTTGATGGTAGTTGTTGTATGTTGGCAAACCTTTGGCACTTGTCGCATTTTTGTAACAAGTCAGCAGCATCTTTTTGCATATTTGGCCCATAATAGCCTTGTCGAAAAATCTTGTAGGATAAGGATTTGCGCTCCGGATGATTGCCGCATATTCCTTCATGAACTTCTTTGAGGGCATAATCGGCTTCAGAAGGAGAAAGGCACTTGAGCAAGGGTAACGATGCTGATCGTCAATATAATTTTCATTTATAAGTGTATACTGACAAGCTTGTCATTTTAGTCATCGACTATCTGCGAAGTTTGTCGGTAAAGCTTCATTTGATAGATAATCAACAAAAGTGTCGATCTAACTCGATTCGTGACCGATTTAGATTTGGTGCACTTCCTTATCTTTATTAATGCTCGAAACTTCAAGGTGTTGAATGAAAATTTTTTTCAAGTCATTGCAACTAGAAGTTGCTAATCGGGATAAAGAATCTGCTCGGGCATTTTCCAAACATGGAATATAAAAATATCTAAAGAGACAAAGTATGACTTCATTGTTTGAAATTCGTAGAGATACCTTATTAGGATATGATCTCGAGCATCATATTCTCTTTGGATTTATCCAACAATTAATTGAAATCGATGAAACTTTTAATTACTTCACATTGAGTTCCTTGGCCATCTTTAAACTGGCTATCAGAGCTTCATAGTCGGCTTGATTATTCGAGGCTTTAAAGTCGAATCTGATAGCATATTCAGTGACAACTCTTTTGGCATTGGTCAAAATAAATCTGGCTCCATAATTTTATGCATTCGATGTGCCATCGACATGTAATATCCATGCTGGTTTTGAGAAAGCTTCTGGGAAATGCTCTCGAATTATTTTGTCTTCTCCAAACATAGTACATCCAACAATAAAGTCAGCTAAGACCTGAGCTTTAATAAAGGATCGAGGTTGATAAGTAATAACCAACTTACTGAGTTCTATCACCCATTTCACCATTCTTCCATATGTATCTAGTCATTGTAACAGGGATCTCAGAGGTCAATTGATCAAGATTTCCATCAAGTGAGCTTGAAATATGGGCAAAGTCATCGAGCTGTGAGTATAATTGCATAGACCACTTTCTCAATCTGGGAGTATCTCGTCTTGGCACCATGTAAGACTTTACTAGTGTAATAGATGGGCTTTTACTCCTTCACATTCTCGGATCAAATCAAACTAATCGCTTCATGTGAAATAGCTAAGTACATAATCAGCTTATCACCTGTGTTCGGTTTTGTCAATAAGGGTGGTGAGCTCAGGTACATCTTGAGGTCGTTGAAGGCTCATTGACACTCATCCGACCAAGTGAAATTCCTCGTGTGTCTTAAGATCTTGAAAAATGGGAGACATTATTTTGCTAATTTAGAAATGAATCTACTAAGGGATGCCACTCTTCCCGCCAATTTTTGAATATCACATTTCATCATTGGAGGTTGCATGTCAAGAATAGCTTTGATCTTTTCTGGATTGGCTTCTATTTGTCACTTTATCACCATAAAATCAAAAAATTTTCAGAAGTTACATCAAAAGCACATTTGGTCGGATTCAACTTCATATTATGCTTTCTCAATGCATCGAATGTTTTTCTAAGTCGGCGATATGCTGAAGATCGTTGTCGCTTTTCACAAGCATGTCAACGATATAGACTTTCATATTATGGTTAATTTGATCTTTGAAAATTTTATTTACTAGTCGTTGATAAGTTGCTTCAGCATTTTTAAGTCCGAATGGCATAATTTATAACAGTATAGACCCTTTTCAGTAATAAAAGCCATTTTTCTTCATCTTTGAGAGCCATCTGAATTTGATTATAATCGAAAAATGCATCCATAAAACTCAAAAATCGATGTCCGAACGTGACATCGATCAATTGATCAATTCTCAATAAGAAAAAGCTATCCTTTGGACAGACTTTGTTGAGGTCGATATAGTCGATGTAGATTCTCCACTTGCTATTGGCTTTTCAACCATCACCATATAGGCTATCCAATTAAGATAATATACTTTTCGAATAAAGTTGGCGGCTAATAATTTGTTGATCTCCTCATCAATCATCATTTGTCATTCAAGTGCAAAATTCCTCTTTTTCTAACGAACAGGTCTGCATGTAGGGTTAACATTTAACCTATGCATAATTATATCAGGAGGTATACCTGGCATATCTAAAGCCCACCATGTGAAAATATCCACATTTTGTCGAAGGAAGACTATTAATTTGTCTCGAAGATTCGGACCTAGCGAAGACCCAACCTGGATAGTTTTAGTCGGATATTCTTCTCTGAGTGGTATTGAGATTAGCTATTCGGCAGGTTCTCCTCTGCTTTTCTTTTTCGTTGATCCAGCCCATCAATGGGAAGACTTTCCAAGGGTTTTTTTTCTTTCATTATCGTCATGTAATATTGTCGGGTCAAATGCTGATATCCTCATATTTCATCGACATCGTTATTGTTGTTCGTCGAAAATCGGATGAGAAGATGATATATAGAGACAATGGCCCGTAATTTATTCAGACCAGGCCATCCGAGTATAATATTGTAGGCTAATAGAACTCGGACTAAAAGAAATTAATCATCACTGTAGTTTGTCGGGGGTATTGTCCAACAGCAACCGACAGATTTATTTCTCCCTTTACTTTAACAAAATCTCCAAAGAATCTAACTGAAGGGGTAGTAATACGTCTTAGTCAGTCTATAGTTAATTACATTCGAAAGAAAGCACCGTAAAATAAAAATCTGCTGAACTTTCATTATCTACAAGTACCCTTTTTATATCATAATTAGCTATAGTCATTGAAACGACTGCAGCATCATCATGGAGAGTTTGGACACTCTGAAGATCTTCATCAGAAAATGAAGTTAAGTGTGCCCCCCTGTTGTCATTTGGAAGGACCTTTCGAGGACTCTGCCCCCCCAGGTGTTCCTTCCAAGATTATGTTAATGATTCCTGCTGTTGGTTGATTGTTGTTAACTTCCTCAGCTTGAGGTTGGTCGGTGGGGGATTGAGTCAGACGATCGCGTCAATATTTTTTGAGATAGCCTCGTCAGATTAGGACTTCTATTTCATCTTTGAGTTAAATACACTGCTTGATGTCGTGACTGTGATCACAATGGAACCAACAGTATTTCTTCTTATTGCAACTCATCGGTGGTGCTCTCATCGGCTGTGGATGACAAAGGTAGTCTTTTCCCTCGATCTCTATTAAAATCTTTGCACGAAAAGTAGAGAGAGGAGTATAAGAGTAAAGAGTCATACCTATAACCGAAGGTATTCAGTTTTGGACTTCATCGATGAGGTGAAGTTTCCTTATCGGTTGAAACCCGACTTGGTCGAGCCTGGGTCCTATTCTTTTTCTATTTTTTCTTCTGATCTTTTCCTTCCGATTGACATCGATTAGTAGCGCCCTTGTCCGTGCGGATATATTTGCACGCACGTTCAAGAAGTTTTGCATACGTCCAAGGGAGCATCTTGTCCAGAGAATAGGAGAATCTGAAATTTCTAAGCCCCTCTTCATGGCCGAGATGGCTATATCCTCATTGAGGTCTCAGACCTTAAGCATTGCAGCATTGAAACGCATCACGAAGTTTCGTAAAGTCTCTCCTTCATTCTTTTTGATAAAAAAGAGACTGTCGGACATTCATGGCATCTTTCTATTCGTACCGAAATGAGCCATGAACGACTGCTCCAGTTGCTCAAACGAATGAATGCTTCCTGATTGGAGCCCGGAATACCAGGCTCGAGTAGATTTTCAGATGGTGATCAGAAAACGTAAATATAAGAGGACGTCGGAAGCCTCCTAAATCATCATGAGAGCTTTGTAGCTCTCCAAGTAATCAACAGGATCAGTAGAGCTATCGTAAGACTCTATTTGCGGTATTTTGAATCGAGTTGGAATCGACTCATCTAAAATGTGTTGGAAGAAAGGTGGAGAGGTGTGGATATCGAGGTTATTGATAGAACCTCGATTGTCCACTTGAAGTTGAGCAAGTCAGCAATCAAATTCTCTGAGCTTGCACTCATAGTCGTTGAGTGATTGTTGTTGAGAAATCTCATTACTGGAATCCTCTCCCAAAGAGCTTATAGGTGAGTGAGGCTGCTTCCCTTCTTTAAGTGATGATGAAGAGAACGGGGAAGAGACTATCGATGATGGTGAGTGACGCGATAAGAGTGTCAGGATGGCTACGACTCAACATAGTGAGAATGTCGAGTTGGTTGTTTACCCGATGAAGGGGATCATTGGGGAGCACGATGGCTGTGTCTTGAGGGCACTTTGCATAGTGCCTACTCCATCGGAGGTTGTTGTTGCTGCTGCTGCTGTTCTGCAGTTTGTTGGAGGCTATGAACTACCTCCGTCAAAATTCTAACTTTGATGCTAAGGCAGCAAACTATTGTGTATCCATTGTAATGATTGGATGCGAAGAACTTGATTCTGTAGGTGGTGGTGGAAGATCATCCCAGTGGGTAGATTGCTTGGCGGAGTCGGTGAAATATTTTGAGCTCTTATTTTTGACATGTTTGTCAACTAAAGGACGTCCGTCCCCTATCTGGTATGTCAATCTGTTGCCGCAAACTCCGATGAGGTATTCGGTTTGAAATCGAGAGAGCTGCACCCAAATTGTGTGATGGGGGAACACGCGAGACAAGTCCACTGGATGGAGGTTGTCCGATGGGGGACTCTCCGATGATTAAGTTAGCCGAAGTTTTGGAATAAATTAAATAGAGCTTTTCTTTTGTCAGAGATTGCTTACCCATTTTCTCCCACTTACCTCCCTTTATATAGAGATGGATATGTGGTTGTAACCTCCATTCCATGAATTTGAGGAATGTGGGAGTAACCGATTCAGTTATGCACAACGTGGATCATGGAAGTTATTGAGTCGATTGCAGGTGGTTGATCATATTTTGCATCATGGGCAAATAATCATCTTCCTTCCTTAATCTTTGGAGGTTAAGTTATAGTCGCCTTTACTTGACTGGAAGCCGAATGAGATGTTGTATAATCTTATTCGGCTACAAACCGGATAATGTTGCCAAATCGGTTGTGTAGCAAAGCAAGCTAATCAGGTGATTGTGACATAGTCGGTAAAAGACAGAGTAGCTTCTTAGCCATTCGATGTCTTTAGTTAGACTTGGGCATTGGGCTATGCCTGGCACGGCCCAGCCCAAGCCCATTGGGCCACGGACCAAATGGGCTGTGCTGGGCATGACTCGATTACACCAGATCCTAGCCTGGCACGGCCTTAGGCCTGGGGCCTGGCGGGCCATGCCAGGCATAGGCTTGATGGGCGGCACGCAGGCCTGATGGCCTAGTCTTTTTTTTCTTTTTTTTTAAAAAAATCAACCCAAATGGGTCGTGCCAGGCATGGTCCGTTTGAGCCTGTTAGGGGCCGTGCCAGGCACGACCTGTCTGAGGCTATTACGGTCGTGCCTGGTACTGCCCATTTAAGGCCGTTACGGGCTAGGCCCGATCCGTAACGGCTCAAATCTTTTTTTTATTTTTTGGGTTATAATAGTTATATTTGAGAAAATGATCATTTTGAACCCTCCAACAACCAAAAATAGCTGATTGAGGGTTATTTTGGAAAATAAAAGTTTTGAAGTTTCTATAAATAGGGCTCTCCTCTTTCATTCTCACCACACCAATTCATCAAATCAATCCTCTTTTCTCTGATCTCTTTACTTCTATTTATTCTCTCTTCTAATAATTCTGTTCTTTTTCATTCAATATTTAGCAAGCAGTAATTATAGTTTAATAATTCAAGAGTTATACAAGAGGAGGAAGCGTCCTTCTTTTGGAGGTCGGAGTTCAAGAGGCAGCTCTTTCGGTTCTACTCTCTTCGACTCTCCTCTTTAGGCTCGATCCTCTTCTTCCGGCTCTCCAGCTCTCCGCTTTACTTCTTCTTCCTCTTCGGCTCTATTTAATTTCTTTTACTGGTTACGTGTTAGTTTTTTTTTTTTGCATTGACTCAGTTTAGATGGCAAATTATGATGATGAGAGTATTGCCGCCATGCAACCCGACTTTTTTCTTATTTTTGAAGAGGAAGAAACTCTTTCTACTCTCTCTAAAGTCCCTTCTGTTGAAGCTGGAACCTCTTTTCGTAAGAGGACCAACGCTGTATGGAATGATTTTGATAGTGTTTTAGTTGATGGAGTCTATAAGATAAAATATAAAAATATATCAAATATATAATTATGCCAGTTCTGAAGGAATTGATCATTTGAAGAGACATCAAAAGTCTCATAGGGTAAGTGATTCTCGTCTTCAAAACACCCTTAATACACAAGATGGTGCCCTTGTAGGAACTTTTGCTTACAATCATAAAAATCAAAAAAAATACTTGTAAAATAGATAGTTAAAATAAATTATCTTTTAGCCTATGTGAATCTTTTAATTTTGAAGAGTGTGTTCAATTAGCTTTACAACCTACTTACAGAAGAACCAGTAGACATACATTTAGAAGAGTAGCTATGACTAATTACTTAGCAATGAAGGATAATTTGATTGAAACTCTTTCTATCTTAAATACAAAAATATCATTAACTTCTGATATATGGACTGTATCTGTAGGTAGTATATTTTTTAATTTTATCACTACTCATTATATAAACAATGATTGGTAATTAAATAAGCGCATTCTTGCTTTTTATTCTTTTGATTATTCTCATTCTGGCCGATAAATTCCAATACTATTTATCACATTGTTGCTATATATGGTATTAATAATAAAATTATATCTGTTATATTTGATAATGCATCTAATAATAATGTAGCTATCCAATTATTGAAGGACTCTTTTCATCTCATTCTTCATGAAAATTTATTTCATATTAGATGTGCATGTCATATTTTGAATCTTTCTGTTCAAGCTGGAATGGGTATTGTCTAAGATATAATTGTAAGAATTAGAAATACAGTATCTTTTATTCAATCTTCAAGAGCATGATTACAAAAATTTAAACAATTATGTCTAGACCATGATAAACGTTTCAAAAATTTAAAGTTGATGTAGTTACCCATTGGAATTCTACATATACAATAATTTACGATATATATCTATACAAAATCTGTTAAGTGCATATATAAATGATCATGAATTAGGCTTTATTTTGATTGAAATCGATTGAAAAAAAAAAAATTAGTTAGTTTTATAATGCTACAAATAGTCTTTTAGTATTTATTTTCAATCTCTTGTGTATTTTTATAACAAGCATATATAATTTATGATCAATTTGTACAATATAAATATGATAATATTTTAATGCCTATTATTCATAAAATGAAAACTAAATAAAATCATTATTAGAACATGGTATGTCCTATGTATAACTTAGCTGCTGTATTTGATCTATGGATCAAATTAAGTGGCATACATATTTTACTTAATGAAATTGATAAATATATAAATCATAATTTTGATGCATTTTAAGCTGAAGTAATTCAGTTACTTTATGATATTTTTGCATTGTATGATAAAAAGATTCGTGGCTCTAGACAGTCCATATCATCTTCACAATTCACTTCTAGTACCTCTTATTCATCATTTGTTTTCTCATTTTTTGCACATAAGAGACATTCACATGCATCTTCTTCATCTTTAAGCAACGAACTAGAATTTTATTTATGAAATAAAATCTCTTCTGCATTAAATAAAAATTAAATAAAAAATCTTGATGTATTGGTATGATGGAAGAGTGTAAAGAATCATACCCCATTATGTCTATAATTGCATATGATATTTTAGTTGTGCCGATATCTACAGTAGCATCGAAATCAGCTTTTAGTGCAGGTTGGCGTGTTCTGGATGAAAAGAGAAGCAGGATGATGGGTGACACAGTTGAGATGTTGTTCTGCTTCAAAGATTGACTGGATGCGAAAGTGAGACTTCAGGACAAAGGAGGATATAATACTGGATCTGATGATGAGGACGACACAAACAATTAGTAAGATTTATTTTAATTCTTAATTTTTTAAATTATATTTTTACTTTTATTTGTTAAGGTGAGTCACCTCTATTTTTTTCTCTTTGCCCCTCATTGTATTCTAAAGGTTAGGCCTGGCCCCTCCTCTTTTGTACAATTTTGATTTATATTAATAAACTGGTAGGAGTTTATGCCAAACCTCCATTATTATAAGGTGGTTCTTACTTTACAAAAAAATTTCAATCTCTTTTTTATTATCCCCAAGTTTCCAATCTATTTATTTATAAAAATATTTTTAAATAAAACTTTAAAATAATCCGTGCCAAATGGGCCGTGTCTTGGCCCGGCCCATATAGGCTGGCACGTGGGCCATGCTGGGCCTAGGCACGTGCCATGCCATGCTTGGTCTGGCACAATAGGTTGTCCCAGCCCAGGCCCTGAAGGGCCATGCCGGGCCTGAGCTGCGGGCCACCAAATCTCCAGCCCAGCTCAACCCCTAGTATTTGCATGTCTCATTATAGTACTTGGTGGCCGTGCCAGGCATGGCCCAGTTCGTCCCGGATTGGACCGGCCCATGGGTGGTGTTGCTGCTTAAATCGATCGGAGTTAGAAGACGGACACCTAAAAATCTTGTGTGATAATACTGATGCTCGAGTTACCTATAAATAAGTCTTAAATCAGAGGTTGTGGCTCCGGTGAGGACCCTCCGACGCTCAAGTCAGAAAATCAGATAACAAAGAAGCAGCAACAGATTCTCTGAGAGAGATTCAATTGAACTTACCTGAGTCCTCGGGGCTCTGATTGTTTATATAGATGAATGTCAGACAGTTGGATTATTAACTATGAGATTGCACGATCCCGAGATTATCAGACCATTGGACATGCTAAACTGGATGAGATAATTCAGCTCTTAATCACTCTCGTGAAGTGAGGAGATCATTGCTGGTAGCAGACTGATTGGATGATTTGAATACCCTTTTTGAATAACCTCGAAGACTATGCCTGATCTTTTGACCTTGTTGAATGAGTGGTGTCACCTTATGGAAGATGAAGATCCCACCTATTAATTATATAGGTTGTTAATCAGAAGAGATTTTAGCCTTCATGTACTCTCCACGTGGGGATATTTATTATTTTTGACTTTAATTCATATCAACATAGATGCTCAGCATACCTCGTATTAGCATAGAGAAGCTCATATTAGCGTCAGTTTAGCTTATATCAGGATCAGCTCAGCTCATATGAAGGTAGCTCTTCATAGCATGCCTCTTCACAGTATAGTCATAGCTCATAGAGCTGTAAATCTGAGGCATCCATGATACCACTGTAACATATCCCCCTACTCCTGAGTCTGAGAATCAGATGAAAGAAGTACTATTGACATGATGCCTCAGACCTAAGGATGTTCATTCATGTATCCCATTAAGGCGTTAATATGGATGATAGAAGCAGTTGAGAAATGATCCTGAATTTTGAGTCGATCATGGATCATTTGGAGCTAGGGCCAATGAAGGACCGTTGATAGTTGAGTTGAGGATCTTTTTGGTTAGTCTTTGTTCATCCAGAGGTTTGGCCTGGATAAAAGTGACGGACTGTTCGAAAGAAGAAGCTCGACAGATTTGGAGGAATACTTGATGGACGGCTCAGAGGAAGAAGCTCGATGAATATGGATAGAGATCAACGGACTTCTGGAGGTCCCGTGGGTTATCCTCCACTTCTCGTACAACTCAGACTCTGTAGGGGTCTAGTAAGTTAGTTCTCATGAGTGGCGTTGTATGCCTACAGCGATCTTGTGCCTACGATATCTAGGACTTCTCGTCTTCGTGCGAGAGGCAGTGTGTGCTGGCGGTGAGCTTGTGCTTATGGCATCCTGCACTTCTCGATGGTGTTCAGAGTGTTTGATTAGTTAGCCCT
The DNA here is from genome assembly GCA_000441515.1 of Elaeis oleifera. Lineage (NCBI taxonomy): Eukaryota > Viridiplantae > Streptophyta > Magnoliopsida > Arecales > Arecaceae > Elaeis > Elaeis oleifera. Next base: position 142,123 of record KE504900.1, read on the forward strand.
TCGAAGGTTTTCTAAAGATCTCCCTCCGTTTGTCATGCGACTAGGGCTCTACAGGGATCTGGTAAGTTAGCCCCACCTTGGAATTGTCAAGGTCATCTTGAGGGTCTGGTAAGTTAGTCCTCCAGAGATTTTTTAAGAGTTTCTCTCCACTTCTCGTGTGACATAGACTCTGCAGGGGTCTGGTAAGTTAGCCCCACCCAAAGTCATCGAGGTCTTCTCGAAGGTCTGGCAAGTTAGCCCTCTGAAAGTTTCTTAAGGGTCTTCCTCTACTTCTCGCAAGACTCGGGCTCTACAGGGGTTTAGCAAATTAGCCCCATCTCGAAGTCATCGAGGTCTTCTCGAGGGTCTAGTAAGTTAGCCCTCTGGAGGTTCCTTAAGGGTCTCCCTCCACTTCTCATACAATTTGGGCTCTACAAGATTCTGGTAAGTTAGCCCCGTCTCGAAGTCGCCAAGATCTTCTCGAGGGTCTAGTAAGTTAGTTCTCCAGAGATTTCCTAAGGGTCTCCCTCTGCTTCTCATGCGACTCAAACTCTGTAGGGGTTTGGTAAGTTAGCCCTGCCTCGGAGTCATCGAGATCTTCTCGAGGGTCTAGTAAGTTAGCCCTTCGGAGGTTTCCTAAGGGTCTCCCTCTGCTTCTCGCGTGACTCGGGCTCTGCAGAGGTCTGGTAAGTTAGCTCCGTCTTGAAGTCATCGAGGTCTTCTCAAGGGTCTCATAAGTTAGCCCTCCAGAGATTTTCTAAGGATCTCCCTTCGCTTCTCATGCGACTCGGACTCTCCTAGTAAGTTAGCCCTACCTCGGAGTCATTGAGGTCTTGAGTTGTGGATCTGCATACAAAAATATGGAAACTTGCCAAACCAGCTCTAACTGGGCCTTTTGATTTTTTAGTCAGATCATACTTTTGGAGGTTAATAGACTGTTGTTATCCATTTGAGCTAGTTTGCTTCTCCTTAGCTTACTCAGATTTACCTTCTGGTGATGTTGACCCTTTGAGGCTAGTTTGGAAGTCGTCTCATAGGTCTCATCTCATCTTTGTGGCTTTGGTTTGATCTCTACTTTAATTTAAATGCTTGAAGAACTGTTGTTCAAGAAGAACGACACAGAATAATAGATAAGATTCAAAAGCTTTTTACCATGAGAGTTGTCAGCACTGTTTGGGAGCTTTTTGAGTTTTGCTTGACTCATGTTGTTTGCCTCAGTTTGGGCTTGTTTTAGCTTCAGATTAGCCTGATTTTTACCTCAGATCTGCATGCTTGGATTTTGGATTTGCATATTTTACCTCGGATCGGTATGTTTTACCTTGGATTTGAAAGATTTACTTCAGATTTGCATGCTTTTATCTTGGATTTGAAGGATTTACCTCGAAGTTGAATGCTTTTACCTCGGATTTGAAGGATTTACCTCAGATTTGAAGGCTTTTATCTCAGATTTGAAGGATTTATCTTGGATTTGGAGACTTTTATCTCAGATTTGAAGATTTTTACCTCAAATTTTCAAGATTTACCTCGGATTTGAAGATTTTTACCTCGGATTTGAAGAATTTACCTCGGATTTGAAGGATTTACCTCAAATTTGAAGGCTTTTACCTCGGATTTGAAGGATGTACCTCAGATTTGAAGGCTTTTACCTCGTATTTGAAGGCTTTACCTCAGATTTAAAGACTTTTACCTTGGATTTGATAGATTTACCTCGGATTTGAAGGCTTTTTACCTTGGATTTGAAGGATTTACTTTGAATTTGACCTTGACGTCACCTTGGATGATGGATTTTTTAGCTCGGGTCGGTTGGATCGGCCTTGACCTAAGCATCGAATCCATATGATACTGATCTGATCTTGGATGGCCATATTCCACCATCTCCATACATTCCTATGCTTCATTTTTGACTTAGAATATTGTGGGTCTACGTTCAGCATGTGCTCCACTACTTTCTCCTGTAGATTGTCCACTTGGGCTATAATAAATAAACATAGCGTACCTTGAGGCGCCTCATGAGTGGCCACGGCACAATCGTAGGCCAGACCTAGATTGTGGATGATTTTCATGACAAGGCGTGTGAGCGGAGGGCGCCGCATGCAAATAACTTTGGATCGCCACCCTCCCAAGCTTCGGATCCGACTATTGTTGCAGCGATGTGATGAAATTCCTCCGATTTGGAGATGGCCAGTCTGAGTCTAGTCGGTGTCTAGATAATCCACAGGATCAGACTGGTATTGAAGTAGTGTAATGAAACTCCTCTCTAGACTCTATGGAGGTATCCACGGTCGCTCAAGGTGCAATGGTGGCCAGGAAGTCGAATTCAGTGAGGGTGCCACCGCAGGAGATGCCAGTGGCACTGCCTGGAAGGTCATGAGAAAGGTCTGGACTGCTTGGATTGCGGTCGTCAGATATTGAACTTACTGGAAGAGTTGACTGAATTGGCCAGCCATGACTGGCATTGGCTGGGCCGGTTAAACCGATGGAGGGACGACCGGTTGAACCGACAGAAAAATTTTCGGTGTCGATGATTGAACTTGATTATCAGCTTGGTTGGCCGTCTGTCGGAAAGCGGCAATATTGAAAAGCCAGGAAGATGTCCGTCTTTGAGCCATGAATACGAAGATTCAGGCCCTTCCTCTATCTGTTGCTGCTTAAATGGGTCGGAGTCGGAAGACGGACACTTAAAAATCTTGCGCGATGATGTTGGTACTGGAGTCACTTGCAAAATAAGTTCCAAATCAGAGGTTATGGCTCCTGCGAGGACCCTCCGACACTCAAGTCAGAAATCAGAGAAAAAGAAGCAGCAATGGATTCTCTGAGAGAAATTCGATTGAACTTATTTGGATCCTCAGAACTCTAATTGTTTATATAGATGAATGTTGGATAGCTAGATTGTTAGCTGTGAGATTGTACGATCTCGAGATTGTCAGACCGTTGGACATGCCAAACTAGGTGAGATAATTCAGCCCTTAATCGCTTCCGTGAAGTGAGGAGATCGTTGCTGGTAGCATACTGAGTGGAAGATTTGAATATCTATTTTGAATAACCTCGAAGACCATGCCTGATCTTTTGACCTTGTTGAATGAGTGGTGTCACCTCATGGCAGATGAGGATCCCACCTATTAATTGTATAGGTTGTCAATCAAGAGAGATTTTAGCTTTCATGTGCTCTCCATGTGGAGACATTTATTACTTTTGGTCTCAGCTCATATCAATATAAATACTCAAGATACCTCATATTAATATAGAGGAGCTCATATCAGAATCAGCTCAGCTCATATGAAGGTAGCTTTTCACAGCATGCCTCTTCACAGTATAGTCATAGCCTATAGAATTGTAAATCTGAGGCATCTATGATACCACCGTAACAGGCGGCTCAGCCCGATGCCCATCTCTAAAGACGGTCTTTAGGAAATTTTGATATTTGCCCCAAAAGATATTATTCAGGTTAAATTAAAATTCTCAAAGATTTTGAGAATGGTGTTCTGGAAACAATAGTGTAGGCGTCGCAAGTATTCTTATTTGATTTGTAATACATAGGATTTTACATTATTGCATAAAAATCTAGAATTATTCTCCAATGTTGGTAGACATGTAGACGTAGTACATACAATTTATGCACTGCATCATGCATACATGAGCCCAGACACCGCTTATACTCACCCGCGAAACAGCATAGCAGCTTCTACCCGCACCTCCATCCGAGCCAGCTAGTCCACACGGTCTACCCTCGGTCATCTCCGACGGAGATTCCACGGCGTGCCTTTTCTGCCCTTAACGCCTCCGTCAGATGGGTGGGCGGCCAGCGTTTGGCGGTAAATGAAGGAAATACGGTCAAGGACGTTTCCGTCAATTTGAGCCGACCACATCTCGAAGACCATTTTTAAAGAAGGAAGGAAAGGAAAGATGAGGGTGGTAGAACAAAGCAATCAAATCGGTGTGTGGGGGCGCAAGCGCGAGCGATGGAGAGAGATCGGGACGACTCCTGATCTCCTCTCAATATTAATAATTCCTCAAAGGAGAGGAGAGGAAGCGGACTCCATCTCCTCCCCCAAATCTCTCCTTTCTCTCCCCCCTTCCATATCTCTCTCTCTATCTCTCCACTCATCTATCTACGCTTCCGTGTTTAGAAGCCTTATCGGCGATGCGGAAGGGCGGCGGCAGCCACCACGGCGATGCCGGTGCCAGCCGCGGCCGGCGCCGGATTGGTGAAAGAGACGCGGTTCCGCGGCGTGAGAAGCGTCCGTGGGGCGGTTCGCGGCGGAGATCCGGGACCCTGGAAGAAGACTCGCGTCTGGCTCGGCACCTTTGACTCCGCCGAGGACGCCGCCCGCGCTTACGACGCCGCCGCCCGCGCCCTCCGCGGCCCCAAGGCCAAGACCAACTTTCCACTCGGTCCTGGCTCCCCTCTCCCCCCTGGCCATCCTTTCCCTTCCTCCGCCGCCGCCGGAGGATTTCCCTTCCACCACCACCACCACCATGATCCAGCCTCGCCTCCCGATCTCCCGCCGCCGCAGCGACCGACGTCCAGCAGCCTGAGCAGCACCGTGGAGTCCTTTAGTGGGCCTCGGCTGTCGGCGCCGCCTCTCCCCATCCGGTTCTCCTCCACGTCCGACGGCGGCCAACCGCCACCGCCACCCGCGTCCTCTCCGGCGACCAGGACTGCCACAGCGACTGCGGCTCCTCCTCCTCCGTCGTCGACGACGGCGACATCGCCTCCGTCTACCGGCAGCCGCTGCCGTTCGATCTCAACCTTTTCCACCCCAAGACGATGACTTCCGCGCGACCGCCCTCCATCTCTGATGCTCGATTTCACGGCCAAGAAGTGAGAAAACAAGAAAGGACAGAAAAAAAAAGAGATGGTTCCTTTCTTCTCTATCTCTTCTTCCGATCATTCCCTACGATCTTGTTTTTCATTTTCCTTTTTTTTTTTTTGCTCCCTTGATCATTTTGTATGGGGTTTGGGATCTGGCTTTGGATAATGGAAGCTATTTGGATGGTATAGGTTTCAAGATCGGATGGTGTGGGATTGGATCTGCGGTTTGTCTCAGATCTCCTTCTCTCTTCCGTTTTCTTTGTACAAAAAGGATATCTCTAATTTGATGAATGAGAAGAAACTAAAACACCTATCTAAGTTGATTTCCTTCTTTATTTTCCCCTCGAATCTTTATATGCTTTAGTTCAATTTTCACATATGCTCTCTTGGATCTCATGTCTCTTTCCATACATTTCACACTGTCAGATAAAAATTTAGTTTTTTTGAGTCCCCATAACATCAAAGTTGTTGCATTTCATTCTCCCCTCTCTCTCTTTGGGGGATTGGAGCGTGGGGGATGGATTAGCTGATTAAGATAGAGCGGCCAAAAGATTCTTACAGAGGAGATCAAACTTTTGGCATGGAAGAGAATGCATTGAGAAGTTGAGTGTTTTTTGGAGCTAGTTCTGAATTCTAGTTCATGTTCTTTCTGGCTTGGGTAACATCCAAGTTATTTGCTACAACAATGGTCCAATGGTAAATTTGATAATACTTGTTGCTTGTGGATCTGTGGTCGAACTAGAAAGTATATATTATGCTTTGAAGAAATTCGCAGCAATGGAGACTGGAGAAAGCAGATTAGACCTGAGATTAGAGACGGCAGATTAGACTGTATAAGATATCCCGTACTCAGGAAATTGTAACTGAGAACTGGAAGTCAAGGTAATGAGTATCAGCACCCATGGTGAGCTTAGTTTGGTTGCAACGTGGTGTTCTCATGTTCTGCAGGAATTACGGGGTCTGGAATGGAGGGACGGAGAGCATTATTTCTATCAGTAAAAGGCCAACATGTGTAATAGTGAGATGGAGTGGCTGTGATTCAGTAAAAAGCAACAAGCCAATGGAACGAGTTTGTATAGTTCACAGGATATAGGAGTAGGAGATGAAAGACATCATGGAAATCAAATTAGAAAAATTTCATCAGTTACTGATGGAAAGGTCATTGCAGTTGAGGATTGTTTTTGTAAATTGGAACTTGCCTCGGTGGTCATTTCTCTCCATTTGGCAATTTCAGGTTTGGGATTTGAGATTTAAATGGTGCACTCTTTAAGCTAATCATGTGGGATCCATCATTTCACATCCATTGCCATACAGTTTTGTGATATCTTACACTCGGAGTCTAATTGATGTATTAATATCAGGACTGTATTAAGAGAAATTTTGCTATCGATCTACCTCCTGTTTTCTAAAATTTCTAAAACAAAGTGAGCATTGCTCAACAGAATTTCTCTTTGGGACTTTAGAATCGGTAGCAAAGTAATATTCTTTTGTTGTAGTCTTTTCTTTTAGATGTCATGTTTCTTAGTAATCAATATCAACAGGATCCGGATCATCTATGCACATCTTTATTCTCACGGGTCAATAAATCGAATTCCCGGTTCTCATTTGATTGGTTTGGCCAAAACATATGAGCTAGTTTTCAGAATATTTTAGTAGACTAACGTAAATAACATCCAAATGTTGTTACATTACATCGAGCACTCGTTGGACGATTGAGGCGAGGAAGAATACAGTGTGAATCCTTCGGGCTTCAATTTTGTCTTTCCATCCCTATTGGTTTGGGAGAAGTCGCAATGCTTATGGTCACCAAACTAGCAAGTCCTCGGACTGCATAAGATATTCTGTAAGCACCTTCAAAGCCTATTAAGAAATGACTGCATCCCTTGTTAAATCACAAATGTCATGGATTCTAAATTAAATGGAGCAAAATGAGTCTCCTTCCGTGTTCTCTTAACCAATAATTGTTATTATTATCAAAGAGGCTTCCAAGAACAGACTATAGACTCATTAAGTAATTACCCCACCATGTACTCAATTTGATTATCCCAGACCAAAGCCACATGGCGCATGCTAAGCGCTAATAATGGGTGGCAGCCAAAGCCAAATCCCTTCGCATTGCTAATTGGGATTTCAATGGGCCAGACCAAGCCCAGGCCCAATGTCCCCAGTGATAAACAGTAGGGTTGAATTTAGCGCAGCTTGAAGTTGGCCCCAATTCCAATAATAGTTTTGAATGACTTATAAACACCATTTTTTTTCCCCACAAATACTCTGCTATTAGTAACAGTCATAATCACGGGCAGTGTAATTTTGTAGGAATTGTTTAGATGTTGGGAACTAACAGATAGGAAATGAAATCAGAAGATAGGATGTTATTATTATGCCAATAACCATACAAGAAGCAAACAACCAAGTCCGCTATCTACTTCATTTTCCTCATCCAAAATCAAGGCCAAGATTTCAGATCATCCATTTTTTTTGCCAAGCATTTATCTTATTTGAGGCCCTAAGAGAAGGCTTCATTTATTTAATTAGGCGAGTAGATAGTTAAACTCCTTAAACCATGCAACTTGCTATTTATTGCTACTTACCACTACTTCTTTAATTATTTTCTGGATGCAGGAGGCTCACATGCAATTGTGAGCTATAAAACATAAAAAGGGCTTTCCAAGCCAGTTGGCATCTAAAGAATTGAGACAAGCAAAAGTCTAGTAAGCACTGTTGGCTCTAAAATCATAAAGAAATGAAACTTGAGAAAATAATTTTATCCTATTTACCTCAATGGCAATTACTATTTTAGAACGTTTTATCTCCAATCAATATAGCTTTCCTCAGTCTTTAACAGGAGACATGGGACTCCCTTTCCAGAATTTGCAGACAATTAATCACAAAACATAAGCCAAAGATCCGCACACAAACAAAATCTTCATCCGACAATACATAATAATATAATAAATCCCGATGACAACTACAACTTAGAAAATTAACAAATCTTCGTCTCTCAACAAATACTCTTTAGCCGGCAGCAGCCCCAGGCTGGAATCAAGAGGACGATTAATTAGGAGTCTAAGCATTGATCAATAAGCTTCATGTTCATATTATGGGTGAAACCAATGTGACTCAAAACAACCAGATAGCCGTAGAGGAGTAGGCGAATAAGATTTTGACAAAATAAGAGGCAAGAAGCAGAAGATACAGGGGAAGAACCGAGTGGAAGGATACGTGTCGGCGTGAGCGAAGTTGGTGGTTGTTGCCTTGTTGGTTGGATCTCCCCACGTCACTTTCCCTAATAGACATCAAAACCATCGAATGCCACCCTGTCCGCGGAGCGTTTATCGCCCATTTAGAAAGGTCACAACTCACAAGGACTACCTTCCTCTTCCTGTCTCTGCGTCACAGAAACACCTGCTCTTTGGGACCACCATGGCTGTGAGTAGAACTTCTCTTTGGCTTCTGTTTCCAGTGTCTTGTTATCTTGCTTTGCCATTTGATTGGTGAGGTCATTTTGATGGCTACCTTTTTTTTTTCCTCCCTTGTTGATCGGGGGTTTTATTCTTATTCTGAAAGGAAGTTATTCTTCGGCTGGGCTGTTTTACTTCCTTCGCTTTCTTCTTATTTATTACTACGGTGGTTTGGCAAAGTGATTTTGATATGGAATTTGATGTGGATTTTGTTGTTTGATTTTGGCATCTTGGTTTCGCTTTATTATGTGGTTTTTCGTCTGACTTTTCTATTTTGAGACATGGACACTTGGATGTCATAGTTTGTGGCAAGCAATCTGCTGCTCTGTTTTATACCAGGTTATTTGTGTGTTTGGGAGGGTGATGGAGTTTGATTTAAATATGTTGATGCAATTTATTGTTTATTGCTATGAAAATATGTAGCATCTTGTTGATCATTACATACAGCACTTTCATACAATCCAGCAACTTAGGGTGCGTTTGGTTACACTTTTTGATTTTTAATTTCTAAAAGTACTTTTTATTTTTTTATTTTGCTATTGAGTAAAAGCAAAAACATGTTTGGTAACTATGTTGCTTTTAAACAAAAAGCAATATTTGGGGATAGCAGGTAAAGGGCTCGATGAGGGAGAAGGATTCGAGAAGTGAGGGAGAAGGGTTCGGGAGGTGAAGAGCTTGACGAGGGAGAAGGGTTTAGGCTCTTTACTTTTTGATTTGGCATTTTAGATGTTGGGAAGCAAAAAAAAAAAAAAAAAGCAGAAAAGCAAGTTTTGGAAAGTAAAATTTTTTTGCTTTGCATATAAAGCAATTATTTTGATTTTTTTTGCTTTTACTTTTCATGGTGTTACCAAACATTGCTTTTTGATTTTGTTTTTAAAATTAAAAGCAAAAAAGTACTTTTTTAACGGCTAACCAAAAGCACCCTTAGTTTTATCCTTTTTGTTTACATCATTGCCATGAGCATGTCTCAACCTTATAATTTCTTGCTTAGTTCTGCTTTACAAATTTTTATAAGTAAACTCTGTGGCATGTTTCGATGGTTTTGGTTCGTAATAATTTAGGTAGTTTGCTATGCCTAAACTTTTGCTTACAAGATAGGCATGTAGCTTGATGACAGCAGGAAGCTTACAGCCAATAGAACAAGTGTCATACTCACTGATCCGTATTTTCAGAGCTTCTAGGCATTTTTTTAAAAAATTCAATTTACTTGTGATTTCTATCTTTATGATAAAAAGAATGCCATTTAATCTCCATGTTTCCAATATTCTAGACATGTAAATTCAAAAAAAGAAAAAAGAATTGCAAAAAGGTAGACATAACTGTTTTTCAGCGAAATCTTAATCAGTTAAAAAAGTTCCAACCTATTTGTTTTGAAACCGAACATGTGAGTGCAATGGTGTTCCTTTAAGTTTACTGGTATTTATTTACCACTGATGATTGCTGAAATAGTGACATGAATGGTGACAATCCAAACTGATATTCTAAACTGTTCACCATCCTCATTCTTCAAAATGCCTAAAACGAAAATTAAGTATGTAAAATTTAACCCCTGTTGTAAATCAACCAAATCAATTGGGATTCTGTCAAAGATATGTCATAGGAATATCAAAACTGTCTCAGCTAGCCAGTGCCTACCAAAGAAGTTTCTTGAGAAATTCTTGCCCACAGAAGTTAGTTTCTTACTTCCACTGTTTTAATATTATCCACATTATCTCTAATTTGATTGCTTGCCTTTCATATTGTTGACATTCAAAAAGTTAATATTCACTACATGGAAACTTTAGTAATTACTCTTTCTATTTAGCAGTCACATGATTCTATCATTTCTTTCTATTTATTAATATTCAAGTTTGTCCTTCCAACCTCAGTTAATTGTGATTTCTGTACATAGTGCACTGACTGCACCACTGCATTTTTCTGTCATGCAAAATTAGCACATAATTTCTCATTGTAAATTCCTTTCATCATTTCATGATAGGTAACTGCTGTCAAATATTAGATGGTCCTTATCCAAGATTTCTGAGTTAGTATGATTTTTTCTTCCTCCCCTTCTATCTAGGGGTGTTGAGGGCTGAGAAGCTGATTTCTCAAAGTTTAAAATGGCTGACCATTCTGATGTATTGTTGTATCATATGTACAGCAACATGCTCATATACCAAAGTTTGGAAATTGGGATAGCGAAAACATTCCATATATTGCACATTTTGAGATGGCACTCAAAGACAAAGATGCTGGATCCAAGATTTGTAACCCAAATGATCCTGAAGAAAATCCACAAGCTTACAATCCTAGGACATACGCTCAAGATCATCAACGTAGTGAAAAACACCGCAATGATACACCTACCGATTATCGTGCGGTGAAACAACATCGCAAGAAGCATCACAGCATGGAAGATGGTGAATTTCAGGGATCCATGAAAGCTCCGCTGCACCATAGACCTACTTTTCAGGGAGTTAATATGGGTAGACAGAGAAGCAGGAACCTCAGAAGCAGTGTTTCAGTGTCTAGCAGTGATAAGATCAGCTCTAATAACTCACCTGCACAACCTCGACAACATCGCATGTCAACTAAGGACTTAGCTGAAGGCAGTCATGGCTTTCATCATCACTGCATTATGCTGTAGCTAAAACGGGAACTCTAGAGTAGGCATGGCTGTAAGTAAATGCAGCACTCTCTAATCCAGATACTATACAACAGATATGCTGTGTGTCATTTCTATATGTTTAGTGACTTGTTGCTGCAATTTGAGAATATTTTGAAAGAGAGAAAATTATGGATTGGATTGTGGAAAGGTATAAAATGCTGAGTTGTAATTCCATGCAAACATCATGTTTCATGCTGCATAATTTATATGTTTCTCAGCTCTTTTAGCTGACTTTACTGTGCTCTATTTTTTGCAGCAACAACATAGAGCCACATCGGTGCCGAGATTTGGTTCTTGGGATGAGAAAGATCCCAAATCAGCTGAGAGTTTTACAGTCATATTTAACAGAGTTAAAGAAGAGAAGCAGATGGCTTCAACTAGATTGCCAACACTTCCCGCTAAGCCAATAACGTGTCCAGTAGGGCAGAATGACTACTGTCATGCTTCTTCAAAATCAAGGGTATCTGATTTTAGTTCCAAATAATTCTATAGTACGGAATATAGGAGATAAACCAAAGTTAAGACTAGTAAATTACAGTGAGCATATCACTTAAAATTTCCAATTACATGATGGATTTCATTTGGTTTGGTTTACTTTACATTCTTCATCTTATCTTTGTGATCCTTCTACAGATGTGGTGCTGCCTATGGAATCCTGCTGCAGAATGATCATCAACTGCAGGGGTTTTTGATGAATACTTTCTTGCAAGCTTCTCAATTTTATGGTGTATTCTTTTGCAGTATTTATTGATTGAAATTTGGATTATACAGTGATCATATACTTTATTTGATATCACTTTTAAAAAGAGGATCACATTCTTACAACATAAATGAAAAGAAAAAAAAGGAAAAACAAGAAGAAAGCATCCACTTGGAGTAAGAGGAAGAATAGATAAATAAGTTTTTCTCCGAATCTGTCTGCTGCTGACTCTACTTGATTTATCAGGACTAGCATCACCAAAAGTATCCCAAGTAAAAAACCTATATGGCTTTGTAGCATTACTGTTATAAGAAACTATTTGGGCTCATTTTAACTTGATTATGTATTGTAATTCAGCTAGCAAAATTCAACACCAAAAGGTAACCTTTCGAAGAGGATATAGCGTCCTTGTTTGCTTGGGATAGCGTGCAGCAAAAAGTTCTACAAATTGTGACGGATAGAGGGTAGCTAAGGAATTAAAGGTTACAAATTGTGGAAAGTAAAAAAAAAAAAAAAATAGTATGGAACAGAAAATCTTCAATACTGAAGGGCGGGGCGTAATGTAAAAAGAAGATTAGCTCCTTAATTAATATTTAGTAGTAGATGCTAGTAGTGTAACCAGCACAGCTGAGTAGTTACATGGTGGAGCTCTACTTGATTCTTTGAAACTCGTTTTGAAATCAATTAAATCTTAATATCAGTTTGAACTTGATTTGATAGAAAAAAATTAATGCTTGAGAATACTCGACTCGAATATTAAGAGAGTAATATTTGAGCTCAAGATTTGATTCGTGATTGATTATCTAAGCTCAAATTTAACTCAATAAAGAAAAAAATAATATTCGAGTTCGAGATTTGACTTGAGATTAATTAAGCTTTAATATATGAGTTCAATTTGACTTGATACAAAAAAAAAAAAAGAGAGTAAAACTCAAGATTGATTTAATTGGATTCGAATATCAATCGGAGTTTACTTAAGTTTGAATTCGAACTTCACATAATATTATATTTTAAATATTAAATTAATAATATATTATAAATAAAATATAATATTGTCAAAATATATATTTGATTAGGCTTGTGCATCTTTGAATTAAGTATTTTGTTGCTCGAGCGCGACTTGTTCAAGCTATCTAAGCTTGATAACAATTGAGTCAAGTCAAATTTGGATCCAAGTCCAGGTTTAGATCCACTATCCTAAAGATGGCAATTTTAGCCTACTCGTTAGGTACCTAATCTGACTTGATTCGAATGGAGTGGATTTTATCCGACTTAATTAAAACTTGGGATGGATATAGACTTTATAAAAGAAATATCCGAAGTGGATTCGAATTAGATATAGATAATGATATGTCTTGTTTTGAATCCGATCTGATATATCTTAATCTAAATTTCTCATTCAAAATTATAATTATTTTATCATATTTACATAATAAATTTTTTTTAGATTTTATTCGATTTTTTTATTTATCTAATCTATATTTTTTGACTTAATTTAATCTAACTCTAGATAGATATATGATGAATATGATATAAATTTTAATTATAATAATATGAATATTGGTTGATCTGATTGATCATGCATCGTTGCCATCTCTATGGACCATCCCCTTGGACTTGCATTACTCTGTGCTCCCTCAGCGTGGTCCTATGCCTCCTCGTTGCAAGAAACGGCCCCATGAGAGAAATTATCGCCTCGACCGCGCTTAGGTAGATCGGTGCAAATCTCAGAGCACGTGCACGGTGGATAACGGGCAATCGAGTATTCGTGACATACAAAGGTTACTGTGGCGTATTATCCACCGTGGGATTTGGATGGTCTACATGTGCGGGGTCCAGGCAATAATTTCTCCCTATGAGTGACGCCATCCCGATTTAAACGCCGCCTGTACATTTAACCCCAAGAAATGCCGCGAGTACAGGACTCCTCCAATTGGGAGGCCATTTGACGGCCAATAGACGTCACGATCTCGATCAGACGGTTAATGTGAACCATTCGATTTACCTCTAATTATAGCACTGACTTCCTAACTTAGCATCGGCCATCGCCATTCGCGGCGTCCTGTGGTAAGAAACGACCATTTTTTCAATCCGCCAACGTTCTCCAACGCTCCTCTCCTCTCTTCCTCCTGAGTCGTGCCTTTCGGACCCTTGGTCTTTCTTTCTTTCTTCTCCTCCGTCGTCGCCTTCGCCGTTTAAATATCTATGGATTTGGTGACGTCTCCAAAGAAATCTTGCACCAGAGAGCAGCAAAACATCTACCAGCAATGGTTCTCCGTCGCCGATTCTGGTCCTCTTCTCCTCCTCATCCTTCGCCCCGCTTCAATTACTGTATATTATGTTTGGATGATGGAAACGTGAGGGAGGAAAGCAAATTGGGGTTTAAATTCTGTCAATATTCCAGGAATCAATCCAATTTCTATGAATTCTTACCTATTAGTTTGCTCAATTTGTTTTCTTGGGTCCTTTTAAGATGGAGATGGACGGGTGACGGGTAATGATGCGCTCAAGTTTTTTGCCATGTCTAAGCTCTCCAGGCCGGAACTTAAACAGGTTTTAAGTTCCCTCTTCTTTTCCTTTTGTGATTTCTGAGACTCTTCCTTTGTTGTTACTATTTTAATCTAATATATTTTGCTTTGTTTTTAAGGATTTTGTCTTTTTTCCTTTTAAACACAAGCAGACCGATCTTTGTCGTGGTCTAGAAGAAAACGCCGATATACATGAATACGAGCCACCTCCCAAAACATTATTGGGCGTCACGATGCCAAAAAGTTTCAAAATATTTGTTCTTGAATCTACATATTGTGTTGTTACAACTGCTGTAATGGTGTATAACGACCTACAAGGGGGATATAAGGAAAAATGAGTTTTGCTAAATATATACAAATTATTAAAGAGTTTTACAGAATATATGAGACAGAAGACTTACAAACTCATATTTTATTCTGATAGGAATCTGAAGGTTGATAAAATGGATGTTACAAGTTGGATCTACAACCTTGACCTTAATCTGAGCAAGAATGAGAGTAAATAACAAAGGAGTTGGTAAAAGAAATAGCATTTGGTCAAGAACATGCGAAAAAGCAAACATGCAAGTTTACAATTCACTAACGTAGGATAAGAATAAGAAAAAAAAAGAATATCCTACAATTGCCTCATACCTATATAATGAAGATCCCAATTCACAACTTTTTATCTTCTTTGATAGCTTCTCATAAATTCTAATGATTCTCTAGAAACCCTAGCATGCTTCTTCGATGCTTCGTGGAAGAACTATCACACCTATGTTTCAAGATGGGGTGGAAAAGCTGTTGGGCAAAATTCTTGATTGTAGTTGTTCAAAGAATCCTCAAAGAAGCATAGAAGGGGATGTCTGCACAATATGTGACTCATTCATCAGTTTTCCAAGGAAAAGTTGATTACTAGTCTCCTCTTTGAGGAATGAATATCTGCGAATCATAATGCAAATGATGTTAAAATTTAGAATTAAATGGAAATGGTTTCCCAAATGATGTTTCAAACTATTACTTGCTTGGGATTATTGTAGACTCATTAGGGTTCCAATGCCTGACAGTCTTATTAGCTACCTGAGCTTGCATCGAGCAAAAATTCAACCACCCATTTGGAGGTGGGTGAACAAGAGTTTTGCAGTGTAGCCAGCTTGAACCTGGTTCTTTGCAAACAACTTTTTGTGCTAGCACAATCCCTTGCTAGATGTTCAAAATTAGCACATAAATTCTAGGAAGTAGAAAATGGTCTTCACGCAATACTTGGTATGGATTGCCATCTCCGAAGCAAACTCGTATATTTTCTCTTATAGGAGTCTTTATTCATCCATTCGACATTGCAAAATTCATTTGCAACTTTAATACCAAAAGTCTATTGACTTCGGAAATCAATACTGTGAAATGCAGGGTTTGCTACCTAGTGGAAATTGACTCCTAAGCTTTTTAAGGTTGCCAATGACACATTCTAAATCCTTGGAAATAGAAAAATCGACTTGCAAGTAGGTTAGAACAACTTGATACAGGATCAATTACAAGATCAGTTGGCTGCCAATATGTGCAAATTATTTTCCATGCATAGGTTGTTTTTTTATTCCTTGAACCTATGAACGAGGGTTTTAAATCCCGTAGGATAGGACTATCCCGATTTTCTATGGAATGGGATGCACCGTTGTAGCGCCCCATCTCGATAATTAGGATACAGGATATCCCAAGATATTTCGATCGGGATGCTGGGATGCTGGCGGGACGGTCCTGTTCCGACGCATTAGATAGTACTGTAGGCTTAGATGTGGTGCTCCCAAGCCTCTGGTGGCCAAAGGTAGGGCCATGGTTTAGACTCCATGGAGCTATCATGGAGGTTCTAGGGCTGGTTTAGGCCCTAGGGTGAAGGTATGCAGCCTTCATGGATCGAAGCCCGGGATTCAGGGGTTTTGATGGGCTAACTTGTTTTTTGGACTAGGTTTGAGTCCAAGGTGTGAGAACACATAAGACCATGGGTGTACATGGGGCTTGGGTGCATGTTTTCATGTATTGAGTTAGCATGGGAGTTGTTTGGTTTGGGTTTGGAATCATGTGTCTAGACTAGACCATGAAAGCTTTTGTATTTGTATTGATTCTTTGAGTTTCAATGGAACAGATCAAATCTTTTTCTCCCAAACTCTAACCTCTCTCTTTCCTCTCTTCCACGTCCTAGGGGCTCTCTCCAAACCCTAGGTGCTGCCCAAGTGAAGGAAGGAAACTCTTTTGTGCTGCGAATCACCATCTCCTACTTGGACTAGGAGAAGACAGCCTTGCGGCCAAAACTTGATCTCCTGGTTGTTCTTGGACATTGGGGACACCCAAAATCTGGTTGCTGGTGTTGTTTCAGATCTCCAAGGAGTCCTAGAGGTTTGGGAGGCGTCCCACATCAATCCTATAAGGATTGGGAATAAGAAAGAGATCTATAAAAGCTGCTGCCCAAAAATCCATCCAGAATTTCAGCAGCAAGTCCTTGGTGTTTCCGCATCTCCACAGCCCTTGTTGGTGGTTTTAGCGAGCCACGCTCCAAGGGGAAGTTAAGGAAGATCATAACAATTGGTATCAGAGCATGGATTGCGTGGAAAGGAAGGAGATGTCAAAAGTTGAAGATCTTTAAAGGCTGAAATTTCAGTAAGATCCTATCGAGATATTTCTCAAATCTCTTGGTGTTTTGTTGTATTTTTGACTTGGATCCAGTCATGGGAAGCAACTTGAAAGTAGATTTTGAGAAGTTTGATGGGAAAGAGAATTTTTTCATATGGAAAGTTCAGATAGAAGATCTCTTGGTCCAACTAGAATTGGATCTGGCTTTGGAGGACAGTCCTGAAGGTATGAGTGATCGACAGTGGATGTCTTTGGAGAAACGGGCGTGTGCAGCCATTAGAGGTTGTTTGGTCGATGCGGCGTTGTACTCGGTGCTGGAGGAGAGGACTCCAAAGGGACTTTAGTCGAAGTTGTACACGTTATATATGGAGAAAATATATGCAACAAATTGATGCTGAAAAAATATCTGTACAGCCTTCGGATGCATGAAGGCGGGATGTCGTGGTGCACATCCAGTGGTTCGACCAATTGAACAATGATTTGCTGAATCTTGGAGTGAAGATGGAGAAGGAAGATAAGAGCCTTCTACTACTATCCTTGCTGCCCTCTTTATTTGATCCATTGGTGACTACGCTGTTGTATGGAAAGGAGATCCCGACCTTCGAAGATATTGTCTCGGTACTTAGATCTAATGAACAGCAGGAGAAGTTAATCAAGGAGTTCCCCATGAGGGTTTGGTCATGAGGGAGAGGTCTGGAAGGGGCAGGGATAGGAGCAAGTCTAGGGGACAGTCCAAGTCACGGAAGGGCAAGAGGAAAGTTAGATGTTTCAAATGCAAAGAGTTAGGGCACTTCAAGCGGGATTGCTCGCTTTGGAAGAAGAAGCAAGGGGAGAAGAGTGGATCTGATTCGTTGAGTGCGGTGGCTGATAGTGAGGTGGAGGATGACCCCTTGGTTGTCTCAGATGATCACGGAGGTAGCACGAAGATTTGGACCATGGATTTAGCCTGCTCTCACCATTACACCTCGAATCGGTCTTGGTTCGCTACATACATCAAAACCGATGAGGGAGGCGTAACACTTGAAGACGATCATCTTTGCAAGGTGGCTGGCATTGGAACCATCAGAGTGAACATGTTTGATGGGATGGTGTGGACCCTCACCAATGTAAAGCATGTCCCAGAGCTGAAAAAGAATTGTGTCATTGGGCTATTTGGAGAGGAATGGCTACAACTTTAGTAGTTATTCCGAGAGTGGTGTTTTGAACATTACCAAGGGAGCTATGGTGGTGATGAGAGGGAAGAGGATGGAGAATAATTTGTATAGGATGGAGGGTCTGTAGTGATTGGAAGATTTGAGACGACAGTAGCAGCAGCATAGGATCAGCAGGATGTATATCGTTTGTGGCACTACCGCCTGGGCCATATGGGAGATCGCGGTACGAGGGAGCAGAGCAAGAGTGGGATGATCCCTGATCTGGATGGTGGATTTTCAGAGGTATGTGAGCCATGCCAGATGGCAGACAGCACAGAGTTAAGTTTGCCTTGCTCAGCCTGCAGGACCACTGAAGCTTGTACATACTGATCTATGGGGTCCAGCCCCAGTTTTAGCTAGAAATGGTGCGAGATATTTTATGACACTGATAAATGATTTCTCAAGAAAGATGTTGGTGTACTTCTTGAGGGAGAAATCAGAAGTCTTCTTGAAGTTTAAGATTTGGAAAGCCGAGGTTGAGAAGGAACAGGGCTGAGTGTCAAATGTCTTCGATCAGACAATGGTAGGGAATTCATCAGCAAGGAGTTCCAGAGTTTTTGTGAGGAATGCAGATCAAAAGGTATTTTTCAGTTAGAGAAATTCCTCAGCAAAATGGGATAGCCGAGAGGATGAACCGAACTCTTCTGGAGAAGGCTAGGTGTATGAGGCTGTAATCAGGACTTCCCAAGATGTTCTGGGTGAATACAGTAGATGCAGCGTGTTACTTAGTGAACCGATCACCGCACACCAAGCTAGATGGGAGGATTCTAGAGGAGGTATGATCTAGAAGGAAGATGGAGCTCGATCATCTCATGGTGTTTGGTTGCACAGCCTATGTGCATGTGGATGCTGATGAGTAGAGCAAGTTGGACGCCAAATCGAAGAAGATGGTATTTCTTGGCTATCCACGTGGAATCAAAGGGTATCAGATATGGGATCTTTTGGAGAAGAAGACTACCATCAGTAAGGATGTGGTCTTTGAGGAGTTATCAGTCCTAAGGAGGCATGGAGGAACAGGTAGAGCAGCAGGAGGCCCAACAGGGAAAAGTTGGGCAGCTAACTTCATATTCTATTTCGTCTTTTGCAAGAACACCTGGAGGACATAATATTCAAGTGGAGCACTCTCCAAAAGTGTCTCCATAGGTGGAGAGGGCTGAGACGGGAGGTAGAAGCCAAGGAGTACAATAAAACAAGTTGGATTCAGAATAGACATCAGGGTTGCACTGCACAAGCCCAAGAGAAATATGAGGCAATCGGATCGATATGGCTTTAAAGATTCGGTGTCCTATGCTCTAGTGACAGTGAATGGAGACCTTCACACCTTTGAGGAGGTGGTGGAAAACCTAGACAGAGATAGGTGGCTCTAGGCAACGACTGAAGAGATGCAGTCACTTCAGAAAAATCAGACTTGGCGGTTGGTACAACTGTCAAGAGAAAAGACATCCATTGGATGCAAATGGGTTTACTAATGCAAGGAGGGGCCTTCAGAGCAGGGAGATATCCGATACAAGACGAGATTGGTGGCCAAAGGATACTTTCTGAAGGAAGGCATAAACTACAGCGAGGTATTCTCTCCGGTCGTTAGGCATACATCCATCAGGATGCTGTTGAGCATTGTAGCAATCCAGGACTTGGAGTTGGAGCAGATGGACGTCAAGACGGTTTCTTCCATGGGAATTTGGAGGAGAAGATTCTCATGGAGCAGCCAAAGGGGTTCGAGGAACCAGGATCAGAAGAAAGGTCTGCCTATTACAGCGTTCACTGTATAGATTGAAGCAGTTGTCAAGGCAGTGGTACAAACACTTTGACACATATGTGAGGAGTATTGACCTTTTCAGATGTGATTTGATCCTTGTATGTATGTGAACATCCTTGAGGATGAGTCTAGATTGTATTTGCTTTTGTAGGTGCACAACATGTTGATAGCATGCAAGAGTAGAAGTGTAGTGCAGGATTTGAAGGCAGTCTTGTCTCGAAAGTTCGAGATGAATGATTTGGATCCTGTTACGAAGATCTTAGGCATAGAAGTCCTTAGGGACAGAACCAAGAGAGTGCTACATTTGTTTCAGGGTGGCTACATTCGAAAGATTTTGGAGAGATTTAGTATACAGGATGCGAAATCGATAACACTGCCGTTAGCCGGTCATATCAGCCTTTCGAAGTCAATGTCACCCCAGACTGAGGTGGAGGCAGAGAAGTTAAGGAGGATACCATATGCCTCTGGAGTAGCAATCCTCATGTACGTGATGGTGTACCCGGGCAAGGAGCATTGGCGAGCACTGAAAGACATCTTCAGGTATTTGGTGGGCACAGTTGGAGTCAGCATCTGCTATGGGCAACAAGGTGGTGTTGAGGGAAGCTCTAACATGTCCAAGGAGGCTCGGGATTAGATGGTTGGATTTGTGGATGCGGATATTGGAGGAGATGTGGATACCAGACGGTCAACCATAGGTTTTGTGTTGAGCCTGAATGGAGGTCCATTTGTCAGGAGATCTTGTTTGCAACCCATAACGGTCTTATCCATCATTGAAGTGGAGTATATTGGCATTACGGAGGCAACCAAGGAGGCATTGTGGCTGAAAGGATTGGCGTTGGAGATGGGGCTTGCATAGTAGGCCGTCAGGGTGCACTGTGACAGTCAGAGTGCGCTGTTCTTGGTCCAGAACGCTGTGTATCATGCTCAGATCAAGTATATTGATTTAAGATATCATCGGATCAGAGAGCTTGTGGAAGAGGGTGAGGTGGAGCTGCTCAAAGTTCACACCAAAGAGAATCAAGTTGATGCATTGACGAAGACTCTTTCCAGGGATAGCTTTCACAGATGTGTGTTACTGATGGGTTCGATGGACAGATCAGACTTTGCAGAGGCTATGGGGCACCAAGGTGAAGATTGTAGGCTCAGATGTGGTGCTCCCAAGCCTCTGATGGCCAAGGGTAGGGCCATAGTTTAGACTCCATGGAGCTATCATGGAGATTCTAGGACTGGTTTAGGCCCTAGGATGAAGGTATGCAGCCTTCATGGATCGAAGCCTGGGATTCAGGGGTTTTTATGGGCTAACTTGTTTTTGGGCTACGTTTAGTCCAACGTGTGAGAACACATGAGACCATGGGTGTATATGGGGCTTGGGTGTGTGTTTCATGTATTGAGTTAGCATGGGAGTTGTTTGGTTTGGGCTTGGAATCATGTGTCTAGACTAACCATGAAAGCTTTTGTATTTGTATTGATTCTTTGAGTTTCAATGGAAGAGATCAAATCTTTTCTCCCAAACTCTAACCTCTTTTTCTATTCTCTTCCACGTCCTAGGGGCTCTCTCCAAATCCTTGGTGCCGCCCAAGTGAAGGAAGGAAACTCCTTTATGCTGCTAATCACCATCTCCTATTTGGACTAGGAGAGGACAGCCTTGCAGCCACGAACCTGATCTCCTGGTTGTTTTTGGACATTGGGGATGCCCAAAACCTGGTTGCTGGTGTTGTTTCAGATCTCCAAGGAGTCCTAGAGATCTGGGAAGTGTCCCACATCAATCCTATAAGGATTGGGAACAAAAGAAGGAGATCTATAAAAGCTGTTGCCCAGAAATCCATCCAGAATTTTCAACAGCAAGTCCTTGGTGTTTCTGCATCTCCATAGCCCTTGTTGGTGGTTTTTAGCGAGCTACGCTCCAAAGGGAAGTCAAGGAAGATCCTAACAAGTACCCCGTCTCGGTACCCCGCGGGCCGTCTCGCTGGGACTTGAATCCTTGCTATGAACCACTAAAGTCCAAACTCAATCTTAGGTTTCTTATAAACAAAAGAAGATCATAGATAAGGAATTAAGTATCATTTACTTACATGCTAATTGTTTGTCCTTATTTTATTCAATTTCATATTTATTATTGTATAAGCCATGGTCTTATGGTGGTTGACCTATATCTTTTGCAGTTGGTATGAACCAACAGAGGACTTGCTTAAGTTGATTGTCTGGTTGGACACATCAATTTATTGGACCTTTGCATTGTTTGTGATGTTCTTACCAATAGCTTTCTTAGATCTTGCATGAGGACGGAGGAGTTAAGTGTGTACTTTGTCTTCTGCATCGGCTGGAAGAGCTACAAGGCGTTTTGTAACTAAAATTGACAAAATTGATAGTGCATTCTTGTTTGGAATAGATAGATGTTTCCATGCAAGGACTAAAAAGGTCTAGCCTAAGAAATAGGAAACCATTAAGTTTTGAAAGATTAAATTAGTAAATGATAAATCCAGATATCTGGTAGGGCACTTGTTACTGCATAAGCCGGTCTTTTCTCAATCAAGCTAGTCTTTTCTAGTTTATTCATCATCAGCAATGGGTGACAAACATTATCTCTTCTCTTCTGTATAATATATTAGATTATTGTACAGTACTATTATTTTACAAAACTTTTTACCTGTAGGTGTGGGCCATTGCTGATTCTAAACGTCAGGGATTTCTCGGATTCCAAGAGTTTATTGTTGCAATGCAGGTTTAAGATCACATTTTGTTTACTTTCATGATTTGTAGTCACAAGAAAGTCGATATTTTATCCATTCAATAATTATTCTTTGGAATGCACAGCTTGTTGCGCTAGCACAAGAAGGGCATGAGATTACTCAGGATGTCCTTACTCATGTAGGTGAGAACTGAACGAGAAAAATTGAAATTTGATATTCCACGGTTATGGAAATCATGCTAATTTTGTTATTTACGTTGTACTCATGAACTTATTTATCCATGACAGACTTGGAGAATGTGAAACCTCCAGTGATGGGAGGTTTGGATATACTTTTAGCTGTATGTCTGTTATTCTATATCTCTGCTTTTTATGCATAGGAATTCTTCAATAGGAATTATTAATGTTTAATGCTCTTACCTGTTTTCCTGACCATCTTATAGAAATTTAATAAGCGTTCAGCGAAGAGAGATGATCCAACTGTAGATGGTATGGAGCATATTTTTCCATGGTGCCAAATGTGCTAAGCATGCTAAAGTTATCTTATTGTTTCTGTTGATGATGCAGAAGCTCCTAAAACCCAACCACCATCACCAGCTCGCTGGTTTAGCTCAAAATCATCAAAGAAGGTATCTTGTTTGGCCCCTTATTGTTTCTTTTTTTTTTATTTGTAGCATGTTCTATAGTGGCAACCTTCTTCATAATCGAGCCTTGTTGGGAATTTTTGGTCCTGTCATGTTGTATTTTATTTTAGCTTTGAAGAAATTATGTTTTGGCTCTATAGATCCTTCTCTCATGATTGGATGGCCATGTGGATCAGCTCTGAGAGTTCATACATCCATATGTCACTAATAATTGCAGTTTGGGCTGTGACATTTTACATATCCTTTGTTTTTGTATATTTAATCACTAGTGTAATTCCTGTACTTATAAACAATATTGTCATGCTTCATTAGGAATAAATTGATGACCAATATTATAAGAATTTGGGAAGTCTATGTTTCAGGATCCAAGGACGGGACTTATCTTATTACATGCGTTCTCAACATCTTCATTCTAGAACAAGTCTGGAGGCTATGCTGGCAAAATTTGCATCTGGAATTGGACCTGTGATGCTGATGGGATATTAAGATAGAATGTGGGAACTCAGAAATGTCATTAACAGCATTGTTCTAACAAGTAGATGGGAAATAAGGATATAATAACTATTCATCTTTGTATGCTTAAATGACATTTTCTAGTACGTACGACCATAATTATTAGATGCTATTAATCCAGTCAGCCAACATATTATATTTAAATATTATACGAAAATAAGTTGGAACCAAGATGCCTATGAGATTATTCAACAACTGAAGTGGTAGTTTTAATGAACCTCCAGCAACAGCTTATAACTTGACAACATGCACAGCATAGGAGATATTTAATTCGGAGATGACATGAGGACCCATCCTATTGGCGACATGATGGTAGCAAGTAGCTATGAGAAGTGATCCGCTATTGTCGGTTTAAATTCAGGCAGGTGCCTTATCACAGGAGCTTTCTACTTCTACCTGGCTTAGTTGGCTACTGCTTCCGAGCATGGAAGATAAGAGACATGTTAACACTGGAAAGAGGTCATACATAGACCTCATGAACCCAGATTTTTTCTCTGAGTGAAACCTCATCAACAACTTTGAAGAAAGAATATGTTATGATAAGGTGATCCAGTGGCTCTAGAACAACGATGACTAAAAACAATAAGAAGGTGAATGATGGCCATTTTTATATCTTGCATGAAAGTCTTCATGGAATCAGTATTAACAACTTGGTTACTAAGTATTTCTTTATTATTACTTTGTTACGAATTGGCTTTCTGAAAACATTTCAGCAGAGTTTCAATGTTGCAAATGAATTTGTGTGAATACAGGTCATCAACTAGAATTGGAAAATGATTTGAAGTTAGACTGCAAGAAATAGTAGATTTTGGGTTCTTAAACTTTCTTCTGCCACTTTTTTTAATTATTACCATAATATATTATTTTAACTATCTATACAGCATTTTTCTTTTTCAAGACCTATGTTAACAACACTTATTATACGTGTCACATAGAAATAGTGAACTAACTGAACAACTATGTGAGCATGTTAAATCTGGTGGCCCTGTATGTTATTAGTTTATTAGTTAAACATGCGACCTAAAGATCAAATAGTTTCTTTGTATTGTGATTGCCAGTCATATTCCAGATTTTTGCAAAGTTGGCAAATTGTAATGCCAATTAAAAAATGAATCAAAACTTATTCTGGTTATTGTTGGTTAATTTACTTGGGGGCATGTCCAGTTCTAACAATTTCCAAGAATACCTGTGTATCTGTATCAGTTATTTTTATTGGCTTTTTTTCAAATTATAATCTTGTTATAATGCTTTGCTTGTAGATACCTTTAAAATCAGTTACTTCAATCATCGATGGTTTGAAGAAATTGTACATTGAAAAATTGAAGCCTTTGGAAGTTACCTACCAATTCAATGATTTTGTTTCTCCCTTATTGGTAAGTTATAATCCCTTGTTCCTTGTATCATGGGTAGATAATCTGACAAGCTGCTATATTAACACACCAAACTCTAGGCACTTCAAGGAAAATTCTTGTTTTATAGTTTAGTACTAAATGGTAAACATCAGCAGGTTCTGATCTCAGGTTCATTACTGGTTTCTTTTGTAGACAAATAGTGATTTTGATGCCAAGCCCATGGTTATGCTCCTGGGTCAATATTCTACCGGAAAAACGACATTCATAAAACATTTGCTAAATTCTAGCTACCCAGGTTTGTTGAATTCTGCAAACTTATTTCTGACCTTTTATTTGCTCTTTCAAAATATTTCCAACAAGAATGCTTCTTTGTTTTTTTTTTTTTTTTAATTATCACTTTGTGCAGGTGCTCATATTGGACCAGAACCTACAACTGATAGATTCGTTGTTATTACAGTGAGTCAGTAATATTTTAGAATTTAGATATATCTTCCTAATAATGCTATTATTATTATTCTTAGTTGAATAATCTGTTATATGATTAATCGGTCCATGACTCAAGCAATTTGAGTATGTGTTTGCTCTTGACTTTTTATTCCAAAGTCAATTTTCCTTCCCTGGTTCAGCGGTAGTGTCAAGGCAAATGAGTTAGATATTGTTTTGTTATGCATCATGTATCCTAGGACCTTTTTTTTGGTTGTCTCATATTGAGACATTCAAAATTTATTTTTGAAATCAAATTGTTCACAAAGTCATGTGGGTGGTGTTAAATTGTTGGCAATCTAACATATGATAATAGTTTTTTTTTTTTAAAAAAAATTGAGCTTGAGGATCTCTGAGCCTGTCAAATCCTTGAATATGGTTGGAATCAATTGTCACAGTCCTGTAATTTAATATTGTTGAAGCTTCTGAAATGACCCTGGTTTGGCTTAAGTTAAACCTTTTGAGTTCAGTTTCAGAGTTTTGTATGAAACTTTAAAACGTGGTTAAGGCTTGCTAAATTAATGTGAAGGGATGGTGCAGCCTGATGTTGAGAGAGAAGCAAGGCATTGAATTTAGCCTATTCGAAGGACCTTAAACAGGCCCTATTGTTGTTTCATAGCAGACGTCGGTAAAGGTTCAGTTGGTAGAGACGTAAATGATTGTAATTGATGTTCCAGCCAGCCAGCAAGAATTCTTGTTCTTCTTTGTTGCACAAGATAAGGCTGGCTAAATTATTTTTTCTTTCATTTGATGGATGAGTCCTAAATGAACTCAAATTAGTAAATTAAGGCTGGCTAAATTATTTCAGAAAGGAAGGCGAGCCAGCCATCTTCCTCCCAACCCTTCCCCCATGCTCTCTGTTTCCATTCTTCTTATCTTTTTCTGCACTTCTTGTTTTGTAAGTGTGTCTGCATCAATATGTAAGAGATCTGGACCCAGGTCTGTCCTATAACAAGTTTAGACTATTTGAACGATCAACACCAATAAACTTTCTAAAAAACTTGAAATCTGCAGTTTGTCATGAAATGCCTAATATGAATGCGGACCTATTTAAGGCTTGCTATGGGAAATCTCGTAGCACTTGATCAATCTACTGCACGATTAACCTATTACAGATCTGATTATAGCAACTTATTATGGAACTTTAGCTCAGATTTAAATCCAAGCTGAAAGGTGTCATCCGACTTACCTTATATCCTGCCTACAACCCTATTTCTGTTCCTTATTGTCATTAGTTTGAATTATTTATTAAATCAGGGCTATTAAACTTACACAAGCCAAAAAATGTAAGTAGTTCAAAAACATGTTCTTGAGCCTACACATTGCCCTTGGCATATGTGGTTTAGAAACCCTAATTTTCCACAAGAATTCCTCCATATTGCTTGACTTTAGGCCAGGAATGAAATGAGACCAATTTCACATTTCAACCAAAAAAGATCTGTCTTGAATGGTAAAGTTTATCCTCTTGATACTTGCACCAGGAAGCTCTAGACCTCGGCTATGTCAAGGTGGTTTTGTCAAGTATTATGGTTATCATGAATTATTTGCTGAATCATATTTGCTAGATTTTTGGTTGCTACCCCAAACAAACCTTGTTTCATTACCATGCTCATTGTAAATGAACTTCAGTGTGCTTTATTCCTGGTGTACTAGCATTTATTTTCTTATGCAGTCAGGACCAGATGAGAGGAGTATTCCTGGGAACACTATTGCTGTGCAAGCAGATATGCCCTACAGTGGACTGACAACTTTTGGAACTGCATTCCTGTCAAAATTTGAGTGTTCTCAGATGCCACATCCAGTATGCTTTAATCTTAGCCTTAATGAAGAAATGTGCTTCTGTTAATTTGATTCAAAACTAACTGTTACCCTTTATCTGTGAAGCTGCTGGAGCATATTACTTTGTTGATACTCCTGGTGTTCTTTCTGGAGAAAAACAACGAACTCAACGTAGCTATGATTTTACTGGTGTTACATCATGGTTTGCAGCAAAGTGTGACCTTATTCTTCTCTTGTTTGATCCTCATAAACTAGACATCAGCGATGAGTTCAAGCGTGTAATTGGATCTTTGCATGGCCATGATGACAAAATCCGTGTAGTTCTGAATAAGGCAGACCAGGTTGACACCCAACAGGTGCAATGTTATGGCTAACCCATGTGCCTTTTTGTTCTCAACATGTACTTTATGTTGCTATCTCTTATTCCATCATTTAACATCTAATTTTCGGTGGTTATATCACTTTCTGTGAATAATTATATTCTGATTACATTTCAACCAAATGTTTTTATGGCACAATATTTCAGCTTATGAGAGTTTATGGTGCATTACTGTGGTCACTGGGGAAGGTTCTAAACACCCCGAGGTCATGCGTGTTTATATTGGGTATGCTCTCAGACATAATTTATTCATCATTTTGTCTTTAATTTAATGCATTTATGTTCTTTTCTCAGTATTTATGCCCTCAGGATTTTATGCTGTTCTTTCTCATTGTTTGGTTATAATATTACTTCAAAAGTATTTTTCCCTTAAAACTCAAAATTCTCCTATTGTGTTGTTATGGTGCAAGTTTTTCCATCAGAAAATGCTAGATGAATCTCTTCAGTTCACTTGTGTATGACATTATTCTGATGGAAACTGTTGAAGTTTTTCAGTTCATTTAATGACAAACTGGTGAATGAAGCAGCTGTTGGCCCAGTTGGAAAGGAGCTGTTTGAGAGAGAACAAGAAGACCTGCTTTCTGACTTGAAAGATATCCCAAAGAAGGCTTGTGATCGCCGTGTAAGTTGGGTTTTATCTTGTTTGGTTCTTTCCCTCGATATAGCTACACTTCGTTATAACTACCTCCTTTTACAATTGCAGATTAATGAATTTGTTAAGCGTGCTAGAGCAGCCAAGATTCATGCATATATAATCAGTCATCTAAAGAAAGAGATGCCTGCAATGATGGGCAAGGCTAAGACTCAGCAGCGACTCATTGATGACCTGGAGGATGAGTTTGCAAAGGTGGTGACTTTACTATTGATTTTGCTCACTTTTATGCAACCTCTGATGCACACCTTAATAGTTCTTTCTCAGTTTTGGTAGCTTTTACTTCTAGATGCATTGCAGTAGTTTTGTTGGGCAATTTTACATTGAGGATAACTAAATGGTTGTCTCTGAAAATGAAATACTGAGACATTGTTCTGCAAGTTGGTTCCATGCAAGGATTCAAGTATCAGTGCATGGTGGTCTGTACCGATCGTCTTGGATTGTATTGGCAAGACACTATATTGGTGCGCCTGTGTATTGATACCATATTGGCACATGTCTAGTCCCATCATTTTCCTGTGCTGGGACATGGACACATTGTGTTTCACTATGGTATGATACTGTACTGGTCCTTAATGAACTAGTAAGGTGCCAGAACCAGTGCTATAAATTATTTCTATATCTGAGGGGTTGCTATTCTACCGTGATCATTGATGCTTTGATATGCTGTTAAGCTTCTCTAGAGGATTTGGGCCTTATCCAACAAAAAGGGCAAAAAGGTCATTATGGTACCAAACCTCTGATGAAGACTGCTTTAGATACATCTATTCTTGTGCTTCATTTTCCTTATTGTCTTGTCGAGTGTGGCTGCATTTGAAATGCAATGCCATAAACATTATTGTTTTGTCTATCAAGTCTCAAACCTACGCCTGCTTTACCCTTGCTTACCATGATCATTTTGCTAAATGTGCGTGCATAGAAACAATTCATTTATTTATAAAAAATCTATGAACAATCAGACTCAGATTAAGATACAGACTCTGATTAAAGCTTCGCATTTTTGCTCCATCCTACTATGGACTTGTCATATTGGTATCATTTATTTATCGATTTTTGTTCTTTGAAATCTAATCATCAAAATTATCAGTAGTTCAAGGGGAGTAGAATGTCTTCCTGAATGTCTTATGTCTGCTGCATTACAGAATTATTTGATGACATAGATGTCTGATAGTAAAGCAATCTGATATGGCTTGTGATAAGGAGCAACAGCAGGCTTGCACCTTGCACAAAATGAGTGCAGCAGAAATAAGGATGTTGAAGTGTATTAATTAAAGGATGGAGTTTAGAACAACTAGGTTAGAGAATGCATAATATTTGTGCTGTTAAATCAGTCTTGGAGAGTTGAATAAGATAATACTGGCATGCACTTTGAAGATTAGAATAGGCATGACGGTAGTGTCTTGGATCTTCATCAAACAGCTATAACCTTGGAGACCTGGCTGGAAAAGAAGATAGAAGAATGGCCTTAAATCGGATAAATATTATGGATTTAGTTTTATTGTTTTACTTTCAATTTTCTTCTAAAGGTCTTGATGTGCAGATTTTTACTAGAAGATGCCTTTTGTGCCTCCTTGCATCACTTATACCACTCATTGCTTATGGACATTGACTGGTACATCTAAATTAGTTCAGTTTCTTGTATTCGTAATCTCTTTATAGTTTAATACACTTGTCTATTAATGATTTCTTTTGAGTATGCATATTTGTTTAGAATTATTTGAATCCATGGATCAAGTTCTCTTTTCTGGTGCTTCTGCTGGACTTTGACACTGGTGAAATCATTTTTTTCCAAAATGTTGAATATATGAGTAGTGGTATTTTGGCTAGTGGTTTGACAGAATCGATCAATTTTAATGCTCCTTTAGAATAAGATGTGAATTTTCACTGATGCCAATTCAAAGTTCTGACACGAACGGTTGGAAGGTTGAGGTTACCAGTTAGGACTAAGCTACAAATGTATATTGGTCTGATTTTGAGTTAGTGCTAAGGTGTTTCCTATAAGATCTCTTTTCTGGCACTTGTGCTAGACTTTGACCCTAGTGAAATCATTTTTTTTTAAAATATTGAATATATGAGTAGTGCTATTTGGCTAGTTGTCTGACAGAATTGACGAACTCTAATGCTCCTTTACAATAAGAAGTGAATTTCTGCTGATGCCAATTTAAAGTTCTGATAGGAACAGTTGGAATGTTGTGGCTACCAGTTAGGACAAAGCTACAAAATTATATTGGTTTGATTTTGAGTGGTGCTAAGGTGTTCCTATACGCTACTGGATGTTACCCATGTTGGAGCAATGCTGTGATGGATGTTGACTTGCACCCATGGACAATGAACATGCAATTAAATCTCTCCATGATAGAGAGAGAGAGAGAGAGAGAGAGAGAGAGAGAGAGAGAGAGAGGAGACGTGACGAACGG
>KE504900.1:172889-200516 GCA_000441515.1 Elaeis oleifera
TCCAAATATGTCAATAATATGCAATATAATGTCTTATTGAAGTTGTATTTATCAATTATT
This sequence comes from Elaeis oleifera, assembly GCA_000441515.1. Taxonomy (NCBI): domain Eukaryota; kingdom Viridiplantae; phylum Streptophyta; class Magnoliopsida; order Arecales; family Arecaceae; genus Elaeis; species Elaeis oleifera. The sequence goes on from KE504900.1 coordinate 172,950, forward strand.
AACTTCAAAATCCAAAAAAATTTTAAAATCGAAAAAATAGTGTACCGGTACCGGACCGGTACGCCCAGACGTACCGTGTGTCGGTACGGTATCGGTACCATACCGTACCGGTCCGGGATCGGCACGCCGTCCGGTATCGGTACAGCGAACCTTGGTACTATCTTGTTTTGATAATGTCTGATCAATTTAGAATATGATATGCCAGCTTGATGTAATAGATATGTGTTTACGGGTGCAAATGGGTCGAGTCAGACTGTTCATGAGTGACCCCAACTCGACTTGATTCCTTGATCAGGTCCTAATGTTGGATCCAAACGTAGAACAATAAAAGATCGGGTCAGGTCCGTAGATAAAATTTGCCCTAATGGATCATTCAGGTTGGGTCGGGTCCATATATAACCTAGCCCAACCAAAAATTCAGGTCTAGCTCGGGTCCAGGTCTATAATCCCAAAACACTGCTATACCCATTTTTTGACCATTTTAATGATCTATAATCCCATCTACTTTCCATTGAACTTCATGATTTTTCCTCTCTCTAAGCTCTTTTGCTTAAATTGGGAGAACATTCCTTCCTAAATGCTTTCTCTCTTGTTTTCTCAGCAACCAAACAAAACTTTTAAACAGTTTAACTCAGAAGAAATATGTGTTTTATAGACACTGTTAATAATTGATGTTCCAAAATAGTTGAAAACATATTTCCAAGTATTCTAACATTCCAATATTGCATACAGTATATTCATCAAAAGACATATCAATTAGAAGTCACTATGCTTGGATTTACAATTTACATGAGAAGGGGGAGGAGGTGGTTAGCATCTTCCGCTGAAAACTGGGGTGGCACCACATAACACATTAACTACAATCAAATGCGTCCCCACCACCTGTGCAAAAAGAGAAAAAGAACCACTTGAAGCTTGGGAAAAAAGACTAAGACTTGATATTGACATGTGGTCTGAATCCAATCATATATTCATCTAAACCATGAAAACCACCATGACAAAATGTACAAAGCTACAAATCTCATGATACTAATGGGTCGGGATCTATGAATGGATTCAGCCATTTGGGTCCAATATCAAGTTTAGATTGAGTTGGGTTGTTGAGCATAAGATCCAAATCAACCCATAAAACTAAGCAAATCAGGTCAGATCCAAATTCAGTAAACCCAGATCCGATTCGAAAAATAGAACAGATCTAATTTTAGAACCTAACCTGGCCCCATGGGTCCTTTAATGCGAGTCGGATTGGGTCTAAGCAGGTCAAGTCGGATCAGGTCACGGGTCAATCCAACCCATTTGCAGCCTTATATGTGCTCCTTAGATGTAGTTGGAGAATTGCTATCCATGTTGCTGGCCTGGTTTTGGTGAGGGTTGCCTTCATTATGTCATTCACCTCATTTGGTCACTTATTTTCCTTGTGATTTGTTGGCAGAGAAAGTGGCCCTTATAAGAAATGCATGATGAAGGATTACTGAGCTGATACAAAATTGATGGAATAAGGCTTGTTGGTTATGTATATTTACTGATTTTCTTTTTCCATCGGGATGTATCGGAAGCTGAAAAAAACTTGTATGAATGGCTTCCAAATATTTATTGTGATGTATTTGTGTTTTATCTCTTTCTAATAGTGCTATTCTTTAATGTGATCTTTCCCTTGCAAAAAATTTAGAAAATTATTAATGGCACATCTAGCTATTTGCAAAAGATTCTATTTTCTGGTATATTGACCAAGGAATCTAGAATAATGAGGCTTCTAGTTGCATAACTGGGTGCTTTATTTTTATCAATGCTTTTTTTCTTCTATAGAAGTTTTGTGCCTAATGCAATCGACCTTGGTTAATTTTCACTATTTTCTATGTCTTCTACCATTAAATGTCATGCATGCAAACCTTTCCTCTGGATATATATTATACTGTTTTTTCCCCATCTTTTCATTTGTTTTTATGTTTTATCTTTTATGCTTTTGCTTGTCTGAGGAAGAAGTCCTGATTAATTTATGTTTAAAGTTGCTCATGCTCATGTACGAAGTCCTACCACCAATGCATAATTAACACTATGCAATGTGCACAATATGGACACAAAGCTAAGAAAGCAAGAATTTAGGAATTCAACAATATAAAAATTCAACAGTGGTACCTGAAGAACAATGTTGTCTGTTTATTATGTTCGATATTCTTACTAATTCAAAGATGTTGTAGGGTACCTAAAATGCCAATAAATGCAAGAGCTTTGCCAATTATGTCAGAAATTTCTTTCTTAACAATTTTATGACTGAGTTTGCTCGAGCCAATAAAAAAACTGACCAGCCTCTTATGGGCCTGTTATCCATAAGCCAACATATGCAGCGGCTGTCTTTCACATATTTTTGTCTATATTCTTATTGGTATTCGTGGTGATCCAGAAATGTGGTTCTTCTATTTCTTTTCATTATATTCCATGTGCACTTCTTTTTGTTCTTTTTTTCCTGTTGTTGAGAAAAAAAGGTTAGGCAAGCCAAACTACTTTCATTAAGAGAATGGAAGTACAGAGAGGAAAAGAGGACTGTGGAGGGGTGAGGAATACGTGGAGGAGGTAGGAGAAGAGAAGGGAAGAAGGGAAGGAGTGGAAATATGATCATGAAAACTACAGAGAGCAGTCACTTATCAAGAGCAGTTATACATATACAGTCCAGCAGGCAACAAGAAAGTTTGTGCAGGGCTGAAGGAGAGGCTGGTCAAGTCTTGACTTTCAGAAGAAAAAATGCTACTTCTCTGAGTACCTAATGACAGATCACTGTTAATACCTTGTAATTTTATAGCTACTTTGAATTAAACAACTATGTGCTTTCTTTGTTTCGTTTGTCCCCCTCTCCCCTCTTCTTACTCTTCCCTCTAATGAATTTCATTTGGAAATGTGTATCTGAAATCATAGTTGAATACTACTGAATTACCAATTTTGGTTTTGTTTTGGAGCATATATATTTGATCATCATTATGCAAAACTGGTTTGATTTCAGACAACTGCATTAAAATATCATTTATCCTCTAATTTAATTGACTTGTAGATTCAAACAACTGTTGTTTAACAGGTTCAAAGGGAATTCCATTTACCAATAGGTGATTTTCCCAATGCTGACCACTTCAGGGAGGTGCTAAGTGGCTATAATATTGACAAGTTTGAGAAGCTGAAGCCAAAGATGATACAGGCTGTGGATGACATGTTGGCATATGACATCCCAGAACTCCTGCAGAGATTCAGAAATCCATATGACTGATGAATGCTTTCATCTTTGCACACATTATGCTCCTTCAGAATCCAATTGGCACGGAAGTATGTCATGCAGATGATGATAGTCTGTGTTACAAGAGCCATGTATGGTTCGTGCATGTTCTCTTTTGAATTTCATTTTTCTCAGAGAATTGTTGTAAAGTAAATCAAAAGGTATGTCGCTGCAACAAAAGATGATATTAGGGATGATAGATATGTTTAGAATTCTCTTGGTAAAATTCATTTATTCCAAGCCTGGGGAGTGTAAGATATAAATTTGGCCATCTTATTTTCATTATCTGCATGGAGCTGTAAAATCACTTTGTGGCTGAAATTTTGACCCTTTATGATAAATGCCTGTAGTAATGGTAATTTGATCCTTTGTGACACCTGGGAAACATTTTCTTTTTTGGAATAAAGGCTCTTTACCCCTCATCTTGTACCCTTTTCCTGCCAAAGACTGTTTTGAGAAAAAAAGCATCTTGAGATAGAGTTATATCCTGACATGAAATAAGCAGGAGAGAGTATAATTTTATTCCACAATTTTGGTGAAATAGATTTATTCTGCAAAATACAAAATCTGTAAAACAAGTCCATTTCCTCTGAATTACATTATCTGTTTTCCTATATGATTTGTGGAACCTTATCTGAAGATTGGATGCCGTGGTTGTTTAGGGCCTGTTTGGGAAGGATAAGATTGACCCAAATCTTATAGGATTTGATAATCTTGGGGATCAAAATCTTATTTATATCCTAACTACTGTTTGGCTAGATTAATTATGGGATTAAAAACCTACTGGAAGCGGCTAATCTCATTGGAAAAAATAATCACCTCTATTGGGTTTTTTTTTTTTTTTTGAGATCGTCGGGCTCCCTCCTCGTCCAAACATTACGTTTTCTTTTCTTTTCTTTCTCATCATTTTTTCTATCACCCATCTCATGCGCACCCTCTCCCTCCTCCCACTCTTCCACTCTCTTACTGTCTCTTTTCATGCTGTCCATATCTTGCTATCCTCATCGTCACTGCTGCAGTTATCAGTATCGTTGCCGCCATCGTGCTCTCTTGTTATGCCCGCCTTTGATGGCCTTTCTGGCCCTATCGCTACGCAACAAGTCCAGCTAATGCAACTCCCTAAAGCCCAACGATTCAACGTCCCGTTTCAGGTCGATGAGGCCCTCCACTCTCTTCTATGCATGTTACATCTCCTATAAAGTTTGTTCATCAACTGTTTGATCTTATGCTAAGGTGAAGATGGTAAACATTAATCTATGTCGTTCCTTTTAGCTTCAAGATATTAACATGTGGCTCTCCTTACTCTCATTTAGCACTGTATCAGGTTAAGATGTTACTGCTTCTATTTCTCAAATCTCTAATATTATTTTTCTCTACCATAGTTATTTGTCGCCCCAAAGGATGATTCCTATAATAAAGATTTTGATGGGGTTCGCACTAGCAATTATAATTGTTTAATTTTTGACTTTCTATGGGTGATTTGGTTTATACTCATCATCTGGCAGAATTAGGTTTTTCTTTTGGAGATTAGCCTTTTGCCATGTTATATAGTTGTATTATCTATTCTACGACCTATCACATTCTGCTGCATAGTTATTTTGCTGATCTTTTTTGAATTTCTATAGTGTGCGTACAGATGCATTATACTACTGGTTGTATTTCTGAGCTCCTGCATTTTTAAGATGTTTCATGTGTCTTCTGCTTTGGGCTTTAAGTTGCTTAGAAATTTATGCTATTATCTCTTGAAGACAATATATCCTTGTCAATGCTTTTACATTGGTCAATATGATGATTCAATTTTAATACGAACTGATGGATAGAGACTCAACAAGAGCAATGACTCTTTTATCTATGCCGCATATCTAAAACATATATCATGTAAAATACACATCCAAATGTAGGGTAGGATCATTTATATAAGATTTTTTTTTTCAATAAATTTTGGTATAATTTATAGGATTAAATCCTATATCATATCATGATTTTTATTCTGAATTTAAAATCCTAGATATCCAAACAGACCCTTAGTTATTTTTTTTATCCCAAGCTTGGATTGTTAGATATCATTATGCTTGGTCTTCAACTGTGCCCTGTGCAGGTGGGTACCTAAGACTCTTGATTATCATTGCTTTAGCTTTTGTGGTTCATGGGGATGGGGATCTTTTGGGAGCAAAAAAAAAGCCAATTCATTTTTTGGTAGCAAAATAATAAAAAAGAAACAATGGGAGGAGTGGGCGCTTCAATGGAGCTGCTTTCTTCTCTTATTATTCAGTTCATCAGGAAGTGACAGGGCATGTAGGGGATTTTTAATTCACGAACTTCACTTTGTGTTACTAACTTCTAAGGACGGCCTGCCAGATTCTTTCGTTTTCCCAATTAGCTTTTGTCTACGGACATATTTTACTATCATTTTCCAAAGCTTTCTTAGGTGCATTTTGGCACTATTTGGAGTGCACTGAATTTTTTAAAAGTTATGCTTTGCTCCTTGCGGTGTTTATTCATATACTCTTTCCTTTGATCTGAGTTGTTCAACACCCAGTGTCTGCTAGTTTTTTGTTATTGTTTGATGTATTGGATCAAACCAGTCGGTATTTATCACTGTTGGGATATACCGACTGACCTCCGACGTCGACTCATCGACTGGCCTCCGACACCGACTCGCCCTCGGGACAGTCTGACCGACGACCGACTCTACCCGTCCGACGGACGGACGACTCCGACAATTACTGTCGACGATGCCCGACCCGAAGTGTGCCGACCGAACAGGCCAATACTGCCTCCGACCAGTCGAAAGGTCGAACCTATATCACCGACTCTCTGTCGGGTGGGGCAGCCGACGTCCGACTTCTACAAGCCACCAGATCGGCCGACTGTGCTCCCGAGTCACCACTCGACAGCCAAACCCGACGTATAGTCGGCCAGCCCTTCCAAACGCCGTACGACCGACGTGGACTGCTGTCCTGTCAAGGACACGGTGTACGACCGTCAGGTGGCGTTGACCTGCCAAGGACGTGGGGCGCTGTTCTACCAAGGACATGGATTAATTCAATGACTTGACAGCCCATCGACGATTTGACAACCCCGGCGACTTGACAACTCCCCAGTTGTCTACATCATCGGTGGTGGGATCATGCCGCCTTCTACTATAAAACGGGATAAGGCAACAACTTGGGATAAGTCTGGAGAGGTCTTGGAAGGTACTCTAACTCTCTGAAGCTCTCTCGAGCTCTCCCTCTCTCCACCACTGAGCTCCCTGATTCTTTTCTACTGTTGCCTAGTCTCCTCTCTGACTTAACCGTCGGAGGGTCCCTGTCAGAGGTATCTCCGGTTAGTGAGGACTTTCCTTGCAGGTGCTCGTTCCCGGCGACCAGGCGATGAGGGGATTGGCCGCAACAGATTTGACGCGCCAAGAAGGGGGCCACGACCTCCATAGAGCTTGAAAAATCCTTTCAAGATGACAAGAACCAGGGCTCAGCGATCGAGAGCTACCGGATCGGCGAGCCACTCTTCCCGTCGGGAAGAGGCCTCCCCTCCACTCTCTATGGCGGAACCTAGCTCTCCGCATCCTGTGGTGACCACGAAGGCACAGATCGCGGCGATCGTGCGGCAGATGACTGTTCTGACGGATGCGGTCAAAAGCCTCCAGCAACCACCAGCCCAGTTGCCGCACCCGTCGGTGGAACAACCGGTGGCGCACCCGATGCCGTCCAGAAGCAGCCGCCGACGCCCGCGTCAGTCTCTGTCTCCTTCTCGAGAGCAGCCATCTCAGCATTCCCACTGAGAAGGGGAGAGGCGGCCACGGTGTGACACCCACCGGTCTCGGCGTCCCTCTCCTTCCCAGCTGGAGCGAGCGAGGAAGGAGAAGCGGCCGTGGACACCGTCCACCTTCCTCTCGGATTCGTCAAGAGATTCGACCCCTGGAGTTTTCCAACACCGACGATTGGAGGACTACGAACGTAGGTTCGAAGAAATCGACCGTCTGCTTGCCCAGCTTCAGGTAGATGGATAGAAGTCTTCGAACGACGTCGACTTCCAGACCGCCCAACCTCTCTCCCGATTCGTCCTCGACGAACCGATCCCTAGTCAGTTCAAGATGTCTCACGTGGAGCCTTACGATGGCTCCACCGACTCAGTTGACCACCTGGAGAGCTATAAGGCTCTCATGACAATCTAGGAGGCAACCGATGCCCTCCTCTGCATCGGCTTCCCCACTACACTTCGCAAAGCTGCTAGGGCCTGGTACTCTGGCCTTCGCTCAGGAAGTATCCACTCCTTCGAGCAGCTCGAGCATTCTTTCGTGGCCCATTTCAGCATCAGTCGAAAGCCGCCACAAACCTCGGACGGTCTTTTCTCCCTCAAGCAGGGAGAAAATGAGACGCTTCGGCACTTCGTGACCCGATTCAATGCGGCCACGCTTGAGGTTCGGGACTTCAACGAAGACATGGCTATCTTAGCCATGAAGAGGGGGCTAAGGGGGTCCCGATTCACATACTCCTTGGATAAGACCCTCCCCCGGATATATGCCGAACTCCTGGAGTGCGCGTACAAGTACATGCGCGCGGACGAAGAAGCTTCCGATCGGCGCCTGACCGAGGCTAGGGGCCCGAAGGAGAAGCGAAAGAAAAGTCGGGCTCCTGCTGGGCCTAGCGAGCTCCCAACCGACAAACGGGTCTCGCCCCGACGATAGAGCCCGAAATCACCCCGACGGCGGAGTCCGAGACCGATGCATCGTAGGTATGACTCCTACACTCCTCTCTCTGCTCCTCGTGCGCAGATTTTGATGGAGATCGAAGGAGAGGAATATCTGCGACGGCCTCCACCTCTGAAGGCAAAGGACCTCGATCGATGAAAATACTGCCGATTTCATCGGGGCCACGGTCACAATACCGAGCAGTACATCCAGCTCAAAGATGAAATAGAGGCCCTCATACGACGAGGATATCTCGAAAAGTTTCGAAGGAACCCGCCGACTCGACCCTCCCGACCTACGACCCCAACCGACTGAAGAGGCGGCGAACAATCAGCCTACGATCGGGGTCATCAACATGATCTCCAAACGACTGGACCGGGGACGACTGCTGAAGGGGAGTCGACGAAGAAGCTGCGCCAAGATGATGTAATTATTTTTACAGATGAAGACGCTCGGGGAATCCAAACTCCCCATGATGACGCTGTTGTTGTCTCGGCAACAATAGCAAATTATGATGTAAAAAGATTCTTGTTGATAATGAAAGTTCGACTAATGTTTTGTTCTACTCGACCTTCTCTCGAATACGACTGTCGGCTGATCGGCTCAAGAGAGTCTCTACGCCCCTAGTAGGTTTCGCTGGAGATGCCGTCACGGTGGAAGGAGAAATTATCCTTCCTGTGATAGCTGGAACCGAACCACGACAAAGCACCGTCCACTTAACTTTTGCGGTCGTCCAAGTACCTTCGACCTACAACGTCATACTTAGAAGACCTGGACTGAACGCCCTCAGAGCGATAGTCTCGACATATCACTTGATGGTCGATTCCTAACAAAAAATGGAGCTGGAGAAATACACGGGGATCAACAGCTCGCTCGACGATGCTTCCAAATCTCGACTCAAAGTAATGCACCGAAGGATTCTTTGTCGGTCGACAAATTAGACCAACGGGAAGAGGAAGAACGGGGTGAACCGGCTGAACAGCTGGTTTCCATCCCCATAGCTAAGAATCTTGAACAGGTGGTCCAGGTCGGATCGCAACTATCCGACCCAGAGCGACAGCAGCTGACAGAGCTATTGAAAGCCAACGCCGACGTATTCGCTTGGTCGGCAGCGGATATATCCGGCATCCCCTCGAAACGATGACTCACCGACTCAACATCGACCCTGGCATGAGGCCGGTGAGACAGAAGAAGCGGTCTTTGCCCTAAAGATAGAAGGCCATCGACGAACAAGTGGACAAGCTACTCGAGGCGGGCTTCATCAGAGAAACCACATATCTCGACTGGCTCATCAATGTTGTCATGGTGAAGAAAGCCAACGGAAAGTAGAGGATCTGTATCGACTATACCGACCTGAACCGTGCCTGTCCGAAGGACAGCTTCCCACTGCCGAAGATCGACCAACTGGTGGATGCGCTCCGGCCATCGACTGCTCAGCTTCATGGACGCCTTCGTCGGATATAATCAGATCCGGATGGCACCCGATGACGAGGAGCATACGGCCTTCGTGACCGCTAAGGGCCTTTACTACTACAGAGTAATGCCTTTCGGTCTGAAGAATGCCGGAGCCACCTACCAGCGACTCGTCAATAAGGTCTTCAAAGATCAAATCGGGCGCAACATGGAGGTGTACGTGGACGACATGCTAGTGAAGAGCGCGCAGGCTTCAGATCACGTCCAAGATCTTGAAGAAACCTTTCACACTCTTCGACGACATCGGATGAAGCTGAATCCGACTAAGTGTGCCTTCGGAGTAACTTCGGAGAAGTTTCTCGGGTTCCTCGTTTCTCAACGAGGAATTGAGGCCAACCCTGAGAAGATAAAGACGATCATCGACATGCGGCATCCGAACACCAAAAAGGAGGTACAGCAGCTCAACGGAAGGATCATCGCGCTCAGCCGATTCATTTCTCGATCGGCTGAGAGATGCCTCCCGTTCTTCAAAACCCTGAGGCAGACGAAGGACTTCTCTTGAACGGACGAGTGCCGACAAGTCTTTGAGGATCTGAAGAAATATCTGATCTCTCCACCTCTGCTTGTAAAGCCAGAGGTCAGAGAAACATTGTACCTCTACTTGGCTACCTCTCCAGAGGTGGTTAGCTCGGTGCTCGTCCGGGAGAACGAGAGCCGAATTCACCAGCCCGTATATTATACCAGCAAAGTGCTCCACGAAGCTGAAACTCGGTACTCGAAGGCAGAGAAGATGATATTTGCCTTGGTCATATCAGCACAGTGACTCCATCCGTATTTTCAAGCGCACGCCATCGTGGTCCTCACCGACCAACCCCTGAGGGCTATCCTGCACCGACCCGACACATCAGGACGATTGGCGAAATAGACGGTGAAGTTGGGCGAGTTCGACATTCAGTACCGACCGCGACCTGCTTTGAAAGCTCGGGTTTTGATCGATTTTATTGTGGAGTGCCCGACAACCGACCAAGTGTCGGAAGATGGGAGCTCCAAAGAGACTGCGACCTCTGAACGTGACCCCGGGTCAACCTGGGTATTGCACATCGACGGAGCTTCCAATGCTCGAGGAAGCGGGGCCGAGTTCCTGCTCACCAACTCGGAAGGAGTGGTTGCCGAGTACGTCCTTCGATTCGACTTCAAAGCCTCCAATAACCAAGCCGAATATGAAGCGCTCCTCGCTGGCTTGAGAGTAGTGAAGGAGCTTGGGATCGACAGCCTCAGAGTCTTCTCCGACTCCCAGCTGATTGTGGGGCAGGTCAGAGGTGAATTCGAAGCACGAGACCCAACCATGGTGAAATATCTCCGAAAAGTGAGAGATCTCGTAGCACATCTTGAGTACTTCGAGATCTCCCACATTCTCAGGGCGGAGAATGCTTGGGCCGATGCACTCTCCAGGCTTGCGACATCCGACTACAGCACTTTGGGCCGGACACTCATAGAGAGTCTCAAGCAACCGAGTGTCGACAAGACTGAGGAGGTGCTGCAACTAACGATCGAGCCGAGCTGGATGGATCCGATCGTTTAGTATCTGACCGACGGAACCAGCCCTGAAGACCCTACGGAAGCCAAACGACTCCGGTGGACGGCCTCCCAATATGTGATGATGGACGGCGACTCTACAAAAGGTCATTCTCCTTCCCTTGTCGAGGTGCCTGGGACCGACAGACGCAGACTACGCACTCAGAAAAGTGCATGAAGGGATCTGCGGAAATCACTTGAGGGGCAAATTCTTGGCCTACAAAGTCCTATGGCAGGGTTACTACTGGCCCACTATGAAGAAGGATGCGGCTGAGTTGGTCCGGAGGTGTGAACCGTGTCAAAAGTACGCCAACATACAACACCAACCTGTCAACCAGCTGACTTCTATTGTTGCCCCGTGGCCCTTCGCCCAGTGGGAATTGACATACTCGATCCTTTCCTTCCGGCGTCTGGCCAAAGGAAGTTCATAGTCATCGCAATCGATTACTTCACTAAGTGGGTGGAGGCCGAATCTCTGGCACAAATCATCGAGCGTAAGATGGAAGACTTCGTCCAGAAGTCTATCATCTTCAGATTCGGACTATCACACACTATCATCACCGACAATGGATGACAATTCGACAATCAAGAGTTCAGAGAGTTCTGTGCGAGATTTCATATCACGCACAAGCTGATCTCGGTCGGGCATCTACAGTCCAACGGCGAGGTTGAAGTAACCAACCGGACCATTCTACATGGACTGAAGACCCGACTGAACAAAGCCAAAGGCCTTTGGGTCGAGGAATTGCACTCCGTCCAGTGGGCGTATCGAACGACGCCCCGTGTCCCGATCGGAGAATCTCCTTTCAGTTTGGCCTATGGGACGGAGACAATGATCCCACTCGAGATCGGACTGCCATCGACTAGAGTTGAGCAGTACTGTGAGCCAAGCAACTCCGAGTGTCGGAGAGCCGACTTGGACCTCCTACCCGAGCTCCGATGCGAGGTTCAACTCCGCATGGCTTCCTACCGACAAAGAGTGGCCCGATACTACAATACCAAAGTTAAACCGAAGTTTTCAGACCCGGAGACCTGGTCTTAAGGAAGGCGAAAGTCTCGAAGCCTCTGGATCAAGGGAAACTATCCCCGAACTAGGAAGGACCCTACAAGGTAGCGGACACCTACAAGCCGGGAGCCTACCGACTCGAGACCCTGAAAGGGACGGTCATTCTCCGGACTTGGAATGCCGACAACCTGAGATTGTACTACCAGTAAATTTTGTGTGCCCTTGTTCGAAATACAAACTCAGTTTCAAAACTCCAGAGTCTATGAATTTCGGCTCTCCAGTTGTGGGTCGGCGCTCGCCAGGAGTACGAGCCCCGACGCCCCGACTTGGGCCCAACGTTCCGTTGGGAATCTACGGTCCGATCGTCGATGATGCATCGGACTCTTACGAGAACCGATCTATCTACGCTAGTGGAAGGCCGGCACTGGCAATGAAATCCCTCTAAGTTGAAGCCGCGCTCCTTCCCCAGTCGACTTTCGATCCACGCGGCTGGCTAACCTGCTGACTTGGCCCGGCCAAGATGGGCAAAATGCCAGGACAACCGACGTCGCGCTCGCGACATACCGACCCGATCACGATCGATCGAAAGATATTCGGCTTACCACCATTTATCATACGTCACAACGTATATGCCCGACCAAGATCCGGGCAATGGATATTCGACTTATCATCGTTATCCTAACTAAGTACGTCGGACACTACTCGACTGTCAGATCCTACGGGGTGATCGTGTCAACGAACTACGTCCGAAGGTCGGTCGACCCCGATCCGACATGCACACCCGACCCAGGTCTGGGCGACGGACGCTCGACTTGCACTCCCGACTATTGGATCCTATGATAGTCGGGACGCCGGTCTACGGTCAGAGCTTGCTCTGCCCTTATCGCGGTGCATGCTACTGACTATCTCGGTTAGCTACATGGGGTCCTACCGAACTTCCTAACGAAGTATGTCGGACCTACGACTTGTACGCTTGGAGGCGTCCCGGCGAAGCATACATTTCAAGTCAAACGAAGAAGAAAGTTGAGAGTTTTCAATTTCATTCAAGTTGAAACTGGATTTACAAAATTGGGCCGAAGTTCGATTACAAGTATCTAAAACAAAAGCAAAAATAATAGATGCTCCGACTACTCGTCGGAGTCAACCTCTTGGATCGGAAGAAGCTTGGGGGCGATCGGCGTGCCCGCTCGGGTCGGAGTAGGATCGGGGGTCGGAGCCGCCTCACCTTTGGTGACCTGCTCTGGAACGGCTTCCTCCACAGCGGTTTCCTCCACAACAGTGTGATCTCCCGATGTTGGGTCGGCCACCTCTTCTGCGGCTTGGCCCTCCAACCCTGGGGGAACGACGCTGCTGAGATCGAGCTCCGGATACAGACCCTGGACTGCATCCCGGGCTTCCTCGTACCCCACTCGGTACGAGGCGAAGCCACTCTCCAGGAGCTCCTCCCGATACTCGTCGGAGCCGCGGAAGTCCTCCACCGCCCGACTCAGTGCCTCCTTCGCCGACTCCGCCTCCGCCCTTGCTATTCTGCGTCAGCCTGGGCGGTGAACAAGTTCTCCTCAGCCTTGGCGAGATTCTCCAGGCTAACCCGGAGTTGCTCGCGCTCGGCCTCGAGCTCGCCGACGCAACCATCCCGCTCACACCGTAGCCGATGAGCGGTACGAGATTTTCGCTTGGCTTCCTCGCGGGCCGACTGAAGTTTGGCCCCGAGGCAGCCATGGCATCGATAAAGGGAGATCTCCTCCTCGAGCCGGGCCTCGCGGTCGACCGACTGCTTCAGCTGCTCGACCATCGTCGTCTTCTCAGCTTCGGCGGTCTCCGCCAGATCCTTTCAGGTCGTCCGGATGTCTCCGAACCTCCGGTACCCGACCTCTGGTTCGGACATGCTATAGATAAGCTGTGAACAAAAAGTCGATCGTCAGAAGAATAAAATAACGAAAGCAATGAGGGAGAGGGAAGACGAAGCAGAACTTACCCTGATCATAGTCGGGTAAGAGGAGGACAACATCTCGGTCACTGGCCGAGTCTTCAGGAGCTCCCGGTCGGCCGGGAGGAGGGTCGCCTGACACAGCCTCCTGGCCAAGTCGTGGTTGGCCAGGGCCGACGCTCCCTCGGGGACCCGGATGCTAGACGACGCAGCGCGGTCCCCGACCTCGTGTCGTTCGTCGGTGCCATCGGGGCCTTTCCCGACTAGCCGCCCAAGCCCGAAGGTCAGGGAAGGAGGGAAGGCTCGAACTCGATTGAGCTCCCCCCGAGGCCGCGGTGGGAGCCGCCAAAGGTCGTTCGGACTCCCGAGCTTCAACTCGAACCTCCTCCGCCGGCGAAGCTGTCGACACTCCCTCGGCTACGCCCTCCGCTGTCCTTTCCTCGGGCTGCACCTCGGGTGGCACCGTCGGCGCCGACAGTGCGATAACCGGCTCCGATTGCCCGACCACCGTCGCAGCGACAGTCCGGGATGACGTCTGGGGCCTCTTGGGCGGTCGTGAAGGTCCGGCCCCAGACGCCGGCCTCTTCTTTGCCGCATGTTGCCGAATTTCGACATCTGTCAGTCTCATTCTCGACGGCGTACCTGCAATTTCAACAAAGGGGTTAGTACGAGTTTGGAGATAAATAAAAGCTAAAAGACAATCGATGGGTCGGACTGTACCTAGGCGGGGGACCAAGCTTAAGCCGGCATCATAAAGAGCTTGTTCGGTGACAAGCTCTCTCTGCTTCGGTACCGACATATCCTTGAGTCGGTAGAAATCCTCCCGGTCGCCTGCCTCCACTCGGCTGTTCTCATTCAGCTGAGTTAGAGGATCGTCCCAGCGGGAAGGGAACCCCCAAGGAAGTGAAGAGGAAATAAAGAAAAACTGATTCTTCCACCCTTGAATTGAAGATGAAAGACCAGTGATGAAGGAAAGACCCTTCCGAGGATTGAAAAACCACCACCCTCGGGCTTTAGGATGGGGTCGGAGGATGAAGAACTCCCGAAAGAGGAAAATTCGAGAAAAGGTCAGCAAAAGCCGACACAGCAAGGCAAAGCTGACTATCAGCCGAACTGAGTTCGGCGTCAATTGCGTCGGACAAAGTCCGTAATAGTCCAGGATGTTTCGGACAAATTTCGAAATCGAAAAATGAAGACCGATTCGGAGGTCCTCGACATAGAAGGCCACCTGGCCCAGGGTGGGTTGTTAACCCGATCTTCAACCCTAAGGGCGAACAGCCAAAACTGCTCCGGGATACTATATAGCTCCCTAAGCCGATCGACGTTCGGCCCCGAAAGTGAAGAAACCTCCACCTCCGGGGTCGATCGAGAATCGTCAGTCGGGTTTCCCGACTGACCTCCTCGAGGAGAGGTTCTAGCCATGATGCTAGCCCCAAGGAAGGAGGATAAAGAAGAAGAAAGAAGAAAATCTGAAGGAAGCGAAGATACAAAGGAAGCGAAAGGAGACAAAGACAAAAGCTTCAAGAAAACTTTCCAAGGAAGAAGGCAGGGACAACTACCTGGAACTGGGGGACCACTCGACCAGAGTCTCGGCAACAGGACTGTGAAAAGTGAAGATTTGGATATAAGTGACCGTATATATATAGTGCCCTCGACAGTCAGGATGGGAGCACGCCGAACGAGGGTCTTTCAGATGATGACACGTGGCAGTATCTGGGCCCTTCTCCGGTCTGACGATTCAACGCACCTGCTCCAGATCGAGCCACGTCGTCTCCATCCGTGCGAACGGCCCCAGCCCAACTATCTCCCGACACGTGACGGAAAAATCACATCTCGAGATTAATTAACTGACTGCGGTTCGCGTTCCTGATGGGATGCCTGACGGCGGTCCGCGTTCCCGATGGGATGCCTGACGGCGGTCCGCATTCCCAATGGAATGCCTGACGGCGGTTTACGTTCCCAATGAGACGCCTGACATCGGATCGTCCATTGATGAGGTTGGCAGAATCGGGGTATGACGTGATGAAAATCCACTCCTTTCGCCCAACGCTGCCGCCTACGTGGTAATGCGGGCCAACACGACATCAGACTCGGGAGTGGAGGGGGCAACTGTTGGGATATACCGACTGACCCCCGACGCCGACTCACCGACTGGCCTCCGACGTCGACTCACCCTCGGGACGGTCCGACCGACGACCGACTCTATCCGTTCGACGGACGGACGACTCCGACAATGATTGCCGACGATGTCCGGCCCGGAGTGTGCCAGCCGAACAGGCCAATACTGCCTCCGACCAGCCGAAAGGCCGAACCTATATCACCGACTCTCTGTCGGTGGGGCAGCCGACGTCCGACTTCTACAAGCGACCAGATCGGCCGACTGTGCTCCTGAGTCACCACTCGACAGTCAAACCCCGACGTATAGTCGGCCAGCCCTTCCAAACGCCGTACGATCGACGTGGACTGCTATCCTGCCAAGAACACGGTGTACGACCGTCAGGTGGCGTTGACCTGCCAAGGACGTGGGGCGCTGTCCTACTAAGGATATGGATTAATTCCAATGACTTGACAGTCCATCGACGATTTGACAATCCCCGACGACTTGACAACTCTCCAGTTGTCTACATCATCGGTGGCGGGACCATACCGTCTTTTACTATAAAACGGAATAAGGCCACAATTTGGGGTAAGTCTGGAGAGGTCTCGGAAGGCACTCTAACTCTTTGAAGCTCTCTCGAGCTCTCCCTCTTTCCACCACTGAGCCCCATGATTCTTTTCTACTGTTGCCTAGTCTCCTCTCTGACTTGACCATCGGAGGGTCCTCATCGGAGATATCTCCGGTTAGTATGAACTTTCTTTGTAGGTGCTCGTTCTCGACGATCAAACGATGAGGAGATTGACCGCAACAACCATCCTGATTTTCTTCCATCTAATATTTTGAGTGGCGTCCTGAGACTGTAATATATCTATTTCTCACAGATCCGTTGTTCTTTTTTGCCCCAGTTGTTTTCATTCTTCTACAGTTGTTATGGTGCACAAGGAAAAGAGCTCCTGGTCTCGTCGAGTGGCAGTCAGCAGAAATGGCATGGGAAGGTAAGGTGGTGCATGGAGAACCCTCAGCTGTCTTGACGTGGAGGATGAGGTGGTAGAAGTTACAAGAGTTACGGTGGTTGACTGCAAAATAATGGAGAGACTCCGAGCCCAGCCCTGAGCTCCATCACGTAGAAGCAAACTGTCAAAACCTTGCATGTAGGGACTACTAGCTTGACATTTAAAGCAGTCAAGGACCGTTCTGTTTTAAAGTCCTCTCATTTGGAATTAAATAATATGACAGAAGAACCGCACATTGAATGCATAAATTTATGTTGAAATAAAATAAGAATGAAAGGAATTACCACTATTGTGTTAGAGAACTTCCGGTTAAATCTCTCGATAACAACTATTGTGGTATTTGGAGGCCAACGGCTATCTGACGTGCCCGGAAAAGAGATATTTTAAAGATATCATGGATTTGATGAGAAATTTCCAAGTTGTTTACATAGTGATTACCCAAGACAAGTGAAGCCACAGGTCCCTATCTTCCTCAAACTCTTTCAAAATCTACTTGCCTGAAGCCGAAGGTATCTCCTCTGACTCCGGTTTGATTCTTTTGATAAACCATAACCCGCTCAAAAAGCGCCAAGTTGTGAACCTTTCTCACAAATCCCTTTTCACCGTAGCACTGCAACTCTTTTAATGACGTCACAAAACACCATTTCTATAATAACCTGATCTAAAGTTTATAATTTTGGACAATTTTTGTTTCCAAAATAGTTTGAAAAATAGTACTTTATTTAGAACCGACCAAATATGATCTGATCTGTCAACTCGATCCGCCGTAAACAAGTTTGAGTCCAGACTAAATAGATTTGAATCATAAACAGGTCAACTCATTTAACCTATTTAATATTTAGATCAGATTTAAATTTTAGATATCTTATCTATTTAATCTATTTAATATTCACATCGAATTGAATCAGATAACCTATTTAACTCATTTAATTTGTTTAAAACTTGTTTAATCTGTTTCTGACCCATTTAATTTGATTTGTTTAACCCATTTAAGATATATTTAACATGTTTAAAACCTACCTAATCTGTATCTGACTTATTTAACCCAATTTATTTAATCTATTTAACCCATTTAATCCATTTAACCTAATTTGATCTGTTTAATAAATGAGTTAAATGGATCAGATTACCTGTTTAATAAACAGGTTGGGTTCATATTTGAATTTTTGATCCGTTTAATAAATAGGTTGGATTTGGATTGATGATTTTTTGACTCGACTTGCATTGATCCGATCCATATATGATCTGACTTGATTCAATTGCCACCCCTAACTTTGTTGGATAAAAAAAAACATGTATGGTGGGACCACTGACAAAAGTTAAATACTTCTATTTTTCTTTCTTTCAAAAAAAATTTAAACAAATACTACTATTATTAGAATTATCATGAAAATAAATTTTGACTTCTAAAATTATTAGAATTAATGATCAACTAAACAGAAATTCTAATAAAATTAGAATTTGACAATGAATTTCAAAAATGTGATACCACCAAAGTAGCAATAATGGCTGTTTCATTTACTTGCATTTTCGGTGGTAGCACAATTCAACTACCAAATTGATAATATAGAGTAAGGATCATCAAAAAGTCTCGTGTCCCATCTCTCTCCGGTTCCAATTTAACCATTGCAGGATCTTGTTCTTCTAAAATAGTTGCTACAAAATCTTTTATAAATGTAATCAGAGCCAATGATAGACCTCCTCTACCTCCTGAAGCAGTAAAACAACCAACAAATCCAAACTCGATCGTTCAAACAGGCAACCCGCATTTCTAGCTACATGTGTGTGTAGATAGAGAGAGAGAGAGAGTAAGCTACACTTGAATGTAGCTAAGTGCGAATCTGATTGCCACTGTTGCTCTTAGATTGGTACAGATTTTGAAGCACCTAAATGGTTGTTAATTACTATTCTGATGCATACAAAAGAAGACAAACAATAATGAATGGAACATCACAGAATGCGCACCTCATGCTTGCGCCCATACCTTAGGATGCATACCATCTACTCTCTCTCTCTCATTCTCATCTCTTCTGAGGATAAACATTGACCTCAAAGTGGTAAACACTTAATTTGTAGGGATGAACACAAATATTATAGAATAAACAGAAAAAGATTTGGTCACTTGCTGGGGTAAATACAAAGTATTCGAAAATAAATAGTAATCTGATGCAAGTAAACACTGGCTCACCAGAATAAAATTAAGGTATCTATGATAAATACTAATCTTCAGATGATAAACAAGAAGAAGACATGTCTTGAAAGATAGGGCTTGGGATTAGACAAAGAGGGAGAGAAGGAGACGTGCGTTGAAAGATGGGTATGGACGTAGATGGCATGTCACTTCCCATCCCAGTGTTGTACCAGAGAGAGGAGGAAAAGACCATTGGTGGTGTTTCATCCTATTAATTAATGCTTTGTCACGTTTTGTGTTTGGTATGTCACGGTGGAAGGCTGCTGTTGACATGATGTTTTCCAGGCTGCGCACCAATGGGAACAACGGTAGAAGTGACAGCTTGGTAACATTCGGAGTAGTCAAATCAACCTCTCTATATATACATACACAGAGATAGGTATATATATATATATATATAGACACACGTAAATATTTATAGCTAAGCCCTCTTAACAAACATAATAAAATTTAGAATAATTTTTTTGTACAACATATATGATATAAAAAAATATATCATCTTATTAGTTAGATCATACAACCATTACTTTTCGATGCATATTTAATATTTATAATTTATTTTTTTCATTTAAAATTTTGAATTACAAAAATATTCCTCTTCTTTTGAAAAAATTATGGCATTCCGTGATCATATTATGGTATTCTGCAGATAAATTATGACTTTCTGCATATAAAAAATCATAATTTGCTTCTAGAACGTTATAAAGAAGGGAGTGACATTTTTATCATTTAAAAAATTCTTAAATTTTCGATGACGAAAATATCCTTCTCTTTTTATGATTTTTAGAATAAAAATTATGATATTTTATGTGCAGGAAGTGATAATTTGACAGTGAGATATCATAATATGATCATAAGATGTCATAATTTTTTCAGAAGATGAAGGATATTTTCATCATTCAAAATTTTAACAAAATATGAAATTATAGACATTAAATACGTATTGAAATACAATTGCTACATGTTCCAATCAGATGGGTGATATATTTTCTCTACACCATATACGGTGTACAAAGAAATTCTTTAAGGTTGCATTTGGTAGCTGGCAATCTATCCAGATTGCTAGCAATTTAAAAGAGCCCCATCAGATTACCACATTTGGTATGCTTTTTGAGTTGGTAATCTATATTAGCAGGTAATTTAGATTACTTCCTATGAGATAATCTGGATTACCAAGGAGAGGGATGACTATCCAGATTATCTCCCATGAAGTAATCTCATAATAATTTTTTTTGACGAAACTGCCCTTCTCTCCTCCCCTCTCCCGCACAATGCCACCCATGCCTACCCCCCCAACTCGTGCCTCCCCCTGCAATCCCCCCAATTCCTCTTCCGACGGCCCTTGCTGCCTCCTACGCCGCCTTCGTGGCCCTTGCCGAAAGCAACGCGACGAGCGGCCAGGGGGCAAGGGGATGGTGGCCAGGGCAGTGCGGGCGGCCGGGGGCAGGGGGCGGTGGCCAGGGCGACTCGGGGAGCCGAGGTGTAGTGGCCGGGGGCGAGGCGACAGGCCGACTGGGGGGCTGGGGAGGGTGGCAGGCTCGACAGGTGGCCGAGGGCTGGGTGCGGTGGTCAGAGCAGTACAGGTGGCTGGGGATCGGGAGGTCGGGGAGGGTGGTAGCGCGACGGGCGGCTAGAGGGTCGGGGTGCGGTGGTCAGGGCAGCACGGGCGATCGGAGGCCAGAGTGCGGTGTCGGAGGCACGACGAGCGAGGGGGTGGCGGGGAGGGGGTCAGGCGTGATGTGCGAAGAAAAGGAAGAGAAAAAAATAAAATAATTAAAATAATAATAATAATAATAAATATTAAAAATAATAAATTTTTCATATAATAATTTTATTATTAAAAAATTAATAAATAATTTAAAATATTAAATTAATAATTTGATTAAGAATATTTTGAAAATTTGATATTACATTACTAGTAATCTGATTATCATACTAAATATGTCAATCAATATTTTTAATAATTTTTTATAATATTATTATATGTATCAAATATAATAATTAATATTATAAAAAATTATTAAATTATAAATAATTTAAATTATTAAATAATTTAAATTATCACTGTCTGATAATATATCAAACGCAGCCTAAAAATTATCAACGGAGAGCTGTGGTGCCACTGCCTCGCCTTCTACCGTAAAGGTAGATCCACATTTGGTTTCAGTAATGAATCCTGACCAACCCACCTCCGTGGGAACCCTTGGCCATCCTCTCCGACAACTGTAGTAACACAACCTCTGTCAAATTCAACTTTTGCGACTCGTAAGGAAGGGAAAGAGCGACATGGGTACGTAGCAAGATGAGAACTTGGCTTGCCTCGTACAAATTTTCCTCTCCACCGACGCTTATCATCCTTGACTTCTTCGGGGCAGTGGACGGTGTTGATATTTAAAGATAAAATGAAAGAAAGGGTAGCAGCGTCATCCTCATAATGATCGACAACAAAGACCAGCAATGAAGACAACAACAACAAATGCGGCTTGCAATTAATACTCATTATAATACTTTTGACATTACCTATTTCAAAACTAAATATAGTCTATTAAATATTGATTAGGCAACTTGCCCATGGGATCAGGGAATGGCGAGAAGAAGTGCTCTTAATTTGATCAATAATATTCCCTTAGTGAGGAATAAACAAAAAAAATTCCTGGTTCCGTGCTAAATTATTTCAGCCTTCTCCATTGAAAAGTTGTATTTTCTATTAGATATGGCCTAAAATTGTTATACTTCTTAGCCTGGCATTTTTCAGGCTCCATGAGCAAGAAGTCACATCTGATCCTTGAATCTAATCAGCATCAGCTACAAATTCATTGTCGTTGTTATAATCATAAATGAAGTTAACGAATTAACGTCGATCTCTAATGCCCTTGTCGACACCTTACCCTACTTTGAAGATGACAAAATTATGAAATATTTATGTCACTACTACTTAAAGGACTCAAAATTAATTACTACTTAAAAGTACTTACATAGTCGTTACATAGTTATACATATAGCTCCAGATGATAATGTTAAGATTTACATGTTAACATACATCACACTAACCAAGCAGTACTGAATTTATTTAAATACGTGTAGAGTAGTTTTCATGATTTCAGCCGCAATAACCAGGTTCATCCTCTCGGTCGGGTGGAAGGCATCCCAGAAGACATACTTGTTGGCATCTTCGCATGTGAATAGACTCCTTCTATTGCACAAGTAACCCATCTCAAATATTCCTGTTGCGCAACAACCAGAGTCTGCGTCATCAAATCCTGCACACCATGGAACGAACACATTCAGCATTTGATCTAATTACATTTATAGTGCTTGTGCTCCTTATCTTAGCTTCACTTTAATCCAGTTCCTTGGTAGCATTTGTTTCTTCTTTTGATTGAAGTTAAAATATTTGTTAGAATTCCTTTCAGAAAGAAATATTTATTGGAAGGTGAAGATACTGGTTTTAGGCACTTGCATTGTGCCATGTGCACATGTGGCATGTGCATTTATTGATTATTTCAAGCCCACGGATTGGTGAGCTACATTAATTGATTATAATAGCATGCGCGTAAGTTGTTAGATAGCAGTGGACCAATAAATTCTTACGTATGATTATTGAGCATGCAAGTGTAGATGTATGTATATATATGATGCAAACAGTATCGAATATTGATTCCTATAGTTACATTTTCAAATTTTATGCCTACTTTAAAGCAACACACTTAAATAACAAATTTGAAGTTTTTCTAAAACATTAATCAAATATGATATTATAGAGTGAGCAAATTATAATTATATGAAACTTTTGAGCTCATCAGAAGGCTATCATCCAAAATGTCTTTATATTAGTTTTCGAACATATCAAAAGTGGCTCCTTAAACATTTTAAAAAAATCTTATGACGTTATATGTGACAGCTCACTTGTGAATTATCTATATGTGATCATACACTTATTATTGTGGATGAACCACAGTGTGATGATGTGCGATGCCAATGCCAGACACTCAACAGTGTAGGCATATGTGTGAAGAAATTAAGTTTTTTTTTTTTTTGAG
This sequence comes from Elaeis oleifera, assembly GCA_000441515.1. Classification (NCBI taxonomy): domain Eukaryota; kingdom Viridiplantae; phylum Streptophyta; class Magnoliopsida; order Arecales; family Arecaceae; genus Elaeis; species Elaeis oleifera. Next base: position 196,162 of record KE504900.1, read on the forward strand.
TAAATGTTTTATGGATCATTAGCTGCTATGTGTTGCTGGAATTAATGGCTTCTTGAACTCACCGAATGTCAATGGCTTCTTGATTACATCGAGAAAAAGATAGTAGATATCGCCATATACAATCGTCATACCAGACAATTCTCGGTTAAGCTTGCTGATCAAGCGCTTCAGCTTGCTGTTAAAATTCCAGGCCACTCTGTTGTACATTTCATTGCAAGCGTCCCGAGACGCCGGATTGGTGGCTCGTTCCAACGGTAAACACCCCATTGGAGGAATGCCAGTAAGGTCTAATTTGCGAGCACCTAATTTATAAAGATCCCTTATGAAACCTTCGGCAATGCCAACTAAAAAGTCCTGGTATTCGTCGACGGTATATTGCGTCCGCCGGCCACGGGGCACGGTGTAGTAGTTCTCAAGGAAGTCATTGGTCCCCAAGCTCACAATATACAGAGCCTCACTTATTGTCTCTTGGGCCTTTGCCTCCCTTGGTAATCCTTTAACTGCTTCTGGTATTCTTTGAAGTTCTCCAATTCCCTCCATAGAGGTATGACAGACTGCAACAGAACGGACCGAGCTAACATTATATCAGAGGAAAAGGAGATCATATGAAAGCTAAGGACTTACGAAAACGTCAGAGGTGGCATTGTCATAGCCGCTGCCGGCGGAGGCGAAGCAGACACCGGAGGCGAAGTCCTTGATGCTGTACTTGGGGTCGAGGAAGGCCGGCACGGTCGAGGGGAGCCCAAGAGCTTCCGAGATGAAGTCGGTGGCGAGCCGCCCGTTGCAGAATCGACCCGTGGGCTGACCGCCGTTGAAGTCACGGCCGTAGGGCTCGAAGTTGCTCCTGGCGACGGTCGGTATGAAGTTGTTGTTCCCGGCGTCGACCGAGGAGTCCCCGAAGATGATGATCGCCGGAACTTTGGCAGCGATCTCAGCGGAATGCAGCAAGAGTTGGAGCAGGAGAAGCCAAGGGAAGCAGTTGGGTGACATCTTCTCTGACCGGGGCAAGTGATGTGGAGGGGAATGGAGTAATGAACGAATAAATAGGTGAGTTGCTGGGGACCGGACGGAAGCTAAGATGGAAGCAGGTAATGTGGAGAAATTATTGCAGTGGACCAAGTCCAAGCGGAGCAGGGCAAACCTCCTAGCATGTGCACGGTGGATGATGCGCAGGAAACCGGTGAAATACAAGGAGGTAATGTACGAGAGCCCAGAGCCAGTATCGTGGTTGGATGGATCTGTGATAAATACGGAATAGTTAAGAATTCATCTATTTTTTAATATTTAAATTATTCTCCGACCTCGTGTTACAGCGACAGTTCGTTATATCTATTGAGAAGCATAGCATCATATATAATAAAACATTTTAAAAATTAAATTTGATAATCGAATAATTTATTTATCGATTTTATAAATTTTTTATATTTTAATTTTTTAATTATTTTATATCAAAATAATGTGACTATCCGTATGTATCAAAAACCAAATATAAAACTTATGTGGCGTGTTATCCACCACCGGATTTGGCATGGTTCGTTGGACCTGGTGCAAGTAGTAATTTGGGAGTATCGAGGGGTGTTACAAAATTTTCGGTGCGGTCCTTGGCCGTTCTCGGTGCCCACGTGCCACGTGGTGGGTTAAAGTTAAAACTTTTTTTAAGAAAGGAACGTACGGTAGGCTAACAACGAGTGAAAGAATGAGCCATGCGGTTCTAGAAGACGTGGGAGTTTCCGAATACCTGCATGGATGGGCGACTGGCAACGCTACCGAAGATGAAGGAAAGCAGAAACCCGTGGGAAGCTTCCACCCAACAGAAAATGGAGGCCATTAAGTTACCATTTAATGGCTGTCTGCTGCTGGTTCCTTCCAAAGCGAACGTTGTTCGGTTCCAGTGAACTAGCTGCACCGTTTTAGCGGTTGGGTTCCATTTTCTCATTTTCTTAGTTAATTTATAACCATGTCTCCTTCTTTGTAGGGCGCGGATACCGCAACGTAAAATGCTGTGTAGCTGTAGATAGTCATTATTAAAAGATAGATGGTAATCAAACAACATGGCTCACAAGTGCGTGCCGTGTTATATGCGGCATGTATTGACTGATGGCTATCTATCTTTTGATGATGGTTGTCCAAACATGTGCAGGTACAGCACTTGCAATGTCATTGACTGCAGTTTTTGTACGTTTATCATGGAGCCTGGGCTTGAGGGCAAGCTATCTCGTTGTGTATCAAACATAATGAGGCTTCCGAGTTCTTTTATCCCTTAAATGTGTGTGTACAATAGGAAGTATCATTAGGATTTGCATAATGCACTAGGATAATAAATATTGTCCAGCACCAATTAAGTAAATAGAAATACACCTTAAATTTATAGCCTTTGTGATTATATATACTCAAACCTATTTTTCTTCTTTTTTTTACGTAGATCAGGATAAAGCTACACATGAAAACTTTATAGAGTTACACCTTTTTTTTGAGTTGAACAATAAGAATTTCATATTGATGATCCAAGCTAATTGATATGATATACTATCTTTAAACTACTTACATAAAAATATATATATATGATTTGGAGATCTCTAGTTTATATATCCAAAATGTCAATTTTTCATATTATTTCATTTTGTTCAATTTTTGATCATTTGATATATAGATTATAAATCTCTAAATTATATAATTTTCCGTATGTACGAAATTTAAAATAACCCATATCATTAATATAGGATTTTCATCATTACAAAAAAAGATGCTTTAAAAAATTATACTGTATGTAACTTGAACCTGCATACATGATGAACTTGATAGGGGATAGGATCGTGATTGTTTAACTTCTCATCGGTAAAAGCATGTCAAATGACTTGCTGCATCATGACATAACAGCTTACTATGCTGTATTGCCGTTGACGGATAAAGAGGGTTCTTTTTTTTTTTTCAAAAAAGGCGTATGCCCTACGCTAATGGCAATCATCAGGGCATTAAGTTGTCTCTGTCCTCAACCCGTCCTTCCACCCTCTCCGGTCATAGTTGTCCTTCTCAATTGGACTGTTCAACTCTAACGCTATACCACATTGTGGGGATGGATATCTGAGTCTTAACATATCAAGGTCCATGCCATGACTTGCAGTCATTTAGTGGATTATCATATCAAATTGGACCGGTTAGCAGCTCAATTCTGATCAATCTCATTATCTTCTTATGGTGATGTCAGAAACCATTAGGGAGGAGACAAGTCACGCGGACTTGGTAAAATAGTGAACCACAACATCTGAGTCATTTGAACTTTACATTGCATAGGCAGAAGTTGCATGCAGCACCAACGAGTTGCAGATTGGCCTTTATCTGAGGACAAATTAGCACGCATTTATTATTTGTTTGTTATACTACTTATTCCTAGTAGTGCATGCAGTTTGTTTGAAAGGAGGCAGCATTCGTTTATGATTGCAATCTCAAAGGTCAGAACGGGAGGCATATGCTGTATGTAGATGCATCAGGATTCAAAATTAAGTTGGGGGTGTATGTTTCGCACGGAAAAGGATTCGCATTCCTTCATGCAATTCCACTATTAGATTACACAATGGTTGCTTCAGGATCTGAGTAAATGGAAGAATAAATAAGCTCGGTGATTGGGCTGGCAGCATTAGAAGAGCTCAGCCCATTTTGGCCTAAATTGATAAAACCACTCCAAAAGGATTTCAGTGAAGATTACACAAGAAGGGAAGACTACTTTGGGGAGTAAAGATGATAAGATGCTAGCACTCTTGACAAACTACTCAGATTTTCCAAATCATGTGAAGCTGTGATCCCTGATCACCAACCTGGAACAGTTGTTAAATGATCGACTGATTGTGATTGCATAATATTCCACATGTGCATGCCAAAATGATGGATGGTTGGATTGTGGAGTAAAATCTGCAACATGGTTGAGTATTGCTTTAGATCATGTGGTATACATAAACTGCAGCTAGCTCTGGAAAAAGCTTGGATTCATGAAAATTAATCATTGGACTAATATTATTTTGCAGCATGTGTCAAATTTACCGAATTAACTAAACATCCTTTAGGTGCTCTACCAAAAGTTCAAATGATGTATTATTGACATAAAAGAATGATCCATCTTCATTTGCGACATCAACTATTGGATTGTCCAACAGCTACTTAGAGATCCATGCAACATCATGAAAGAAAATCAATCACTCTTTTGCATAAAAAATACAGCCCGAACCCCTCAACCAAAGCCAACACTAGATTATTCACCAAAACTAGAAATGATTTACCTGATCAATTTGCAATATGCCCTAAATGAGAACATGCTAGTTCACAAACAAGCATATAATTCCCATGCTCCAGGATTCTGGCTT
>KE504900.1:261026-273382 GCA_000441515.1 Elaeis oleifera
AAACTCCTGCAACAGACAAACTCCGACAACTGAACTTCTCCAATGACCAGCCATCTCCAACAGTGCATGCCGACCTCCAACAGTATCAGCCTATCTCCAACAACGTCAACCGGTCTCCAACAGTACCGACCGATCTTCACCAACTCCAGCCGAGTTTCACTAACGGGATTCCTCCAACCGAGCTTCCACAGTGAAACAACTTCGGCCTACGCAACACCAACAACTGAGACACCCATCCACCGCGGGTTCGTTAACCTCGGAAACATCCGAGCATCCCTCAGAATGGGAATCGCGCCGCTCTTCCAGACATCCCTACCGAGCTCCAACCGACGGGTTTGGACTTACTGACAGGCCGCCATAACGGCCATAATGCCGCTCCGCTCCCTGCGGCAGACCCCACGCGGCCCCATCATGCTCTGGCAAGTCGCGACGACAGACACCATTCCACTCCCCGCAACAGGCTCACGTGGCAAGCCACGACTATGTCCACGTCTCTACTCCACTACCCTCCGTAATAAACTCCTGAACGGCCCACTACCAGGCGGTTACGAACGTCACCATCAAGTCAGTTACGCCCTCTGCCTATAAATGGGCACCCAGATACGTTATTTCTAAGCTCTAGTCTCTAGCTAAAACTCTGCAAAAATTTCCGTTCGAGCACTCCATTCTTGTTGAAGCAGAGAACTGACTTGAGCGTCGGAGGGTCTTGCCGGAGCAACCCCACCTCCGGTTTAGACTTCCTTTGCAGGTCCCGGCGGCGACCGCGGCACCCACGACTCCAGCATCTCCGACGCCGGCGGATTTCTGCAGCAACAGTAGGAAACAATATTTGCTCGATATGGGGCATGCGAGAACATAGAAGTGGCTAATGGATGTCCACAATCTCTTGTATCACCTTTCTTTTCGGCTTAAGATTGTAGTAAGAAATCTAGTGCATTTGCTAGTATGTGCACAAATTCATTTCTTTCTTTGTTATTTATAAAGATATACACAAATTTGTCTTATATCAGCAGTGGAGAAATTTGCATGGAAACAAGATTATAGTTGCAGATCCTTCAAGCTTTGAGATTATATCAGTCATTCATGCTATATGTAATTTTGCTTCAGAAAAGGATAGTCTACGTTGCTCAAGTGCAGGGCATTTCAACTAAGTTGACGCGCAGTCGTTTGGACGGTCTCCTCTTAGAATAGTGATTATTTCTTATAGGCCCAAGAGTCTACATAGTTACGAGGGCATTATTAGAACCGTAATAAGAGGTCGACATGATTGTGATCCTCCAAAAGGGGAGAGACAAGTTTAATAAATTAGAATACAGTTGGGTTCAGCGAAAAAATATTTGCACATGAACTAAATCTATAAGTTAATGAATACTAATTCTTTTCATGACTAGGATTCCAATTCCATCCCATCAGAACCTTCTTCCATGTCAAGCTTAATAGGCAAAGTTAATCCTCGGGGAAAGTACCTTACTTCCTCCATGTCTTGTCAAAAAGAAGCTTAATTGTCAAATTAAGTTAGCCAGCCTTAAGATTTTCCATGGAATTAGTAATTTCCTGGGCTAGAAATCCCTCTTTTAAAAGTATTCTTATCTGGCTTTGCACAGGTTAATTATTTTGTAATCTAAAATTATTAGCTTGACTATAGTCCCCTAGAAAATATAGTACATCGATCATATTCCACTCTTGATGCAGAGATCCTCTATTTCGATTTTATCTTCTATTCTACTTTATTCTATGTCTTCAGTTCATATGCCGCTTTCTGTTCTTAATCACCTTGAAAAAAAATTCCGTGCTTTCTTGTGGGGCCACTCTGTTGATAAGAAAAGCCTTCATTTGCTCTCATGGGCAAAGATTTGCAAACCAAAAAAATATGTTGATCTTGGGTTGCACTCTTTGAGACTCAAGCAACAGGCTCTTCTTAGTAAACTTGCTATTAATCTAATACTTCATCTTACATCTCTATGGGCTCAGCTTGCTATTGCTAAGTATAAATTTAAAGGCACTTGGCTTGCATATAGTAAACCTCATAAAATTTCTTCCATTTGGAATAAAATTTGCAAAGCCAGAATACATTTCCAGCATCACGTACTCTGGATGGTGGGTTCGGGCACTTCTATTCCTGCTTTTTTAGATCCTTGGATCTCTAATGTGCCTTTATCTCAGCTGCTAACTTATATAAATGTTAATAGCGATCTATCTTCTGCTATGGTGGCTAACTTTATTGCAGCTGATTGAGAATGGAATGTTCAAGCTCTTGAGCTTTGCTTTGGACAGGATCTTATAAATGTTATTCAAAAATTTCTTTGCCTCAGCATTATTCTTGGCCTGATACCTTTTGCTGGGCTACCTCAAACACCAATAAAGTCTTGTCTTCAGATCTTATCTCAGTTCTTATGTCTGATGAATCATCTTTCAATCAGCAGTCCTATGGATGGATTGGGCAGCTACCTGTTCCAATGAGAGTTAAATATTTATATGAAAATTTATCTGGAATGGTCTCCCATGTAAATTTAATCTTCATCACAAAATTTTTTTTCTGATTTCTTACTCTGCTGTGACTTATGCACCGGAATAGTTGAAGACCTGGAGCATGTCTTAGTCACTTGTCACTTTGCTCAGCAATGCTGGCATAGTCTCGTTACGAGTACACAGCTTTTAGTTGTCCTCATTCTTTGCCAGCCCTGCTACATTTACTTAATTAGACTCAAGTAGAGAAGGGGACCAAGGCAACACTGAGTGTCATGGCTTGGCTCTTGTGAAACACTCGTAATGCTAGAATTTTTCAAAATCATAACACTACACCTCAGCACTTAATTCGTCAATTTCATTGCTATATGACTGATCTGGCTGCATCTAATTTTAATTTGCATCCAAAGATCTAGGGTACCTCTCATGTGCTATGGTACATTTATACAACTCATTCTCTTTCTTAGGTGCCCCCTCCCTTTAGAGACTTGATGCTTAATTTTGATGCTGCTGTCCAACTATAAACTGCTGGAATTACATTTATTATTAGAGATGCTTATGGCAATATTCTTTTGTCTCAGGGGCGTAGGATTAATCCCTGTTCTATTTTCATTGCTGAATTGTTAATTATTTGGTATGGGCTCACTACTGCTGCTCACATTTTTAACAATCAAATGCTATATATTTCTGGGGATTCTCTTACAATTATTCATTAGCTTTCTGAATAATCTTTTGATGCTGTTGTTAACCTATCTTACTATAAAGATATTATCACTACTCTTAATCTGTTTAGGGGTTATACTTTTAAGCACATCTATCGAGAGCAAAATCAAACAGCAGATTGGTTGTCTAAATAGGCTCTTCTTAGTGACTGTTCCTTTTCTATGGGGGATCTTTTGCCTTCCTCAAGTGCTCGGATTATTCGACACGATCAGCTTCAAATTGCTGAGCCTAAGGGGGGCATACTACTGCTTTCTTCCCAACTGATGTGTATGCTGATGGGATGAGTGGAGTTGTTTTTATCTCTCAATTGATGTTTTCTATGTTTTCTATCTATATGCTACAGATGGCAGATTTAACCCCAAATGATGTGTGTGCTGATGGTATTAGTAGGGCTATATTTGTTTTCCCCTCTATTATGTTGTTGGATTTTGGCAGGGGTTATTTTTTTCTCCCATATGATGTTTTCAATCTAGTTGTTGCTGATGGGAGCTAGTCTACTTCAGCCATTAGATGGTACATATTGGCTGGTTTGTTCTGCTTTCATTTTTTTTGCCCCTAATTGATGTTTACCTAATGGGTCTGTGGTGAATGCTTTGTCTACTCTTACACTATGCCTATTCAAGGCCTTATGGATCTTGATTTGCTTCCAGATGATGATTTCTCTGATGGGAGCTATGCTTTCATAATTGCTTCCTTTACTTTGTCTTCCTAAGGTATTATGTCACTTATGTTGTTCCCAAATGATCAGTTTTGGTTTGCATATGTCTTGTCCAAGGCATTATGCTTATTGCTCTTACCCGAGATGATGAGCTTTCTTATTGGAGCTATATCTGGATTTATATATTTGTTTGCTGGTCTTCTAAACTTGGGTTTTTTGTTTGCTGCTTTCTTCATCTCCCAAAGGATGCTCCTTATGCTCATCTCAGACCTCAGCACATGGTGCAACCACCTATTTTTTTGATCTATTACTGTGGGATTTTGGGTTGCATATATTGGCCTTTAAAAGATTTTGCTTGGATGTCAGATATGGATTTTCATACCAGCATTCCTGTGCTTAAATTCTACTACAACTGTTGGATTATGTTCCCTCGATGCGCCTACATTAATAATGTTTCACTATATATTTGGTACCAAACTTCTGTTTACTCTCAAAATCAGATTTTACTTATAGTTGCAGTCATGGGGAGCAAGTTCTTGAAATGCTTAACAGTTACAGATGTCATACAGTACAGGGCTTCATCTTCTGTGGTTGTTACTCAAACGGTTTTTTTAACTCAAATTTTACTTTTGCAGTATTTTTTGGACAGTTTGTTTTATATTTGCTCTACATAGTTTCTGTTTGTTTGGCTTATGTATCCTGTAAACAGACTGCGTAATGTGATGATTATAAACAGACTGTTTCTTTTCAATGAAGACCTTTTTTCTACCAAAAAAAATAAATCTTCGTAGATCAACTAATGTTACTTTTAATATTGTCAATAAATAATGTTTATGAAGGAAAGACACATAAGGAACAACGCCATTGACTTGCGCACCTCAAAAAAGGGCCCATATGCTAAGGGTTCCCGGTTCAGTACGTTTGTTTGAGTAGAAAATGAGCAAACTCAAGGTGCCTTTTGAGGCTCCACTAGTGAAGACCCAAGACAAAATTATGAGCTCAAGAATACTCATGAGTTAATATTGAACAAGCTGAACTCTGCTGGAGGTTGAACAATCCCTTGGAGTGAACTTTGGCTTGGCTCTACTCGGATAAATGCTTGACAAAAATCATGTCGTTGTGAACAACGTTCTCTTCAGCAATGATCATAAACCTGCAGACATATAAGCTGGAAATAGTCTATTTTGAGGACCACACAAACTTTTCAAGTCTTAGATTATAATTCCATTAGTATATTTCAGGTCCTGTCCTAGAGAAATTATTTTGATTATCCTTTACTTTAACAATCATCCATAACTAAACAATATAGAAAGCTCTGAAGCAAAGAGCCCCTTGCAATCATGATACTGTTGCATGTCCTAATCCAGCGGCCCCAATTGACTGAAGATCATTTCTCAGAAAACTACATCGTAACTTTCATACTCTTTGTACTAAATATAATTATGTGCACAGCATACACTATACTTGCTTATTATTCTTAGACATGGCTGTATCTGAGCCATTTAGAAGATTCACTTAAAATCATCAAATCATAAATTCTTTATCCATATTTGCTCAGAGGTTCTAAATATGCTGTGTATCACATGAAGTAAAATAAAGCAGCCGAAATCATTTACACTATAGCCAACTCTGAGTTCACCAAACTTATCCAAGAATGCAAAAAATCAGGATGTTTTTAGGGCATATACGAAAGAAACAAAACTTATCTGGGTTGGCAAAACATACGTGAGTCATTGACACAAAAAATGTGGTAATCTTGGCAGCAGGCATTCTCGTTTACTCACGAAGGAACACAAAAGCACTTTGCTTCCACTATGGAGTTGCTATCGTATTGGTACCCTATCACCTTTGACCCCACTCGTCAGTGACTGCTGACAGTTTTTGAACAATGCGACAGATTTGACCTCTGTGAACTCCTGAATCAGAAACCACACTTGGAAGAAATGACCTAATTTGGATTCCTTATGTCTCATAAAGGCTTTCACCTCATCATAGTTATCACCGTGCTCATCTACATACGGACTGGAATCCATGTAATCACCATTCTTATCCTTGTCATTCTCCTCAATTACTTCAACAATTTCTGAAGCTGTCACGGACCTTTAAGATAAATATATTCAGTTCTCTGTTTCTGCAAAGGGCTTTTTGCTTTTATAGATTTTTTTTTCTTGGTTTGGATTCTTGGGAGGCAGGAGGGAGGACGATAAAGGGGCGGTTGGAGATTCCATTGTTGTTGAGAAAATATTCATTGCAATGGTGATACCACATTAAACTTGTCACAACCCAATGAGAGCATCTGTATTTCATCGAGTACTGTGTATTCATCGATTCCTATGAATGATGTCCCACATTAGTACTTTCGATCGGATTGTGACAACTTTGACGCGGTATCACCGTTGCAATGAATATTTTCTCATTGCGGTCGTGGCTGGCCACTAGTTTCGAAATTGGGCCGTATGGGTCCGGCATTCAGATGCTCTAAGGTGCAACAATTACCGTTGCTATCCGCCTGGTTAATGACTTGGAAATCGAGGCGTTACGGGGTCAGCAATTGAGATTCTTTAAGATGCGACAAAGACCCTTGCAATCCACCTAAAGAGCTAAGTAGCATCAAACAATTTTTTGTATTTGATTTCTTTGTTGAACATTTCAACCTAATTTAATTAAATTATAATTTCAACTATGATAAAGGTGTACTGAGATGAGGTAAGAACCAAACCGATTGGACCATGCTGCCTACCAAGATTGTGCCTTGATTCAACAACAATCAGCGGTTTGGGGCATTTCTATTCAAGTCGTAATATTACCAAAAAAATTCAGTGAGCAAGCTGCGTTCCATTAAGTTTAAATATTTTTATCTCTTTCCTTCTTTCATTCCTTCTTTCAATTCTTTTTCTTCATTTCGTTGTTCCCTTTTTTTTTCCTTTTTTTCTTCCTTCCATTTCTTTTTTTTTCCTTCTTTTTTCTTGCTTCCTTTTTTCTTCTTGTCTTATTCTTTCCTTTAAATACCAACTTAAATAATCATGAAAAAAAAAAAACTACAAAATGATGTAGTAGTATTTTTTTGAGCAACAAATGATGTAACAGTATTGAATCAATTTATATTTGAGCATCAAGTGTCTATATGGTTCCATATCGTACCATATAAGCATCAAGTGTCTATATGGTTCCATATCGTACCATATAAGTCAGGCACCGATACCGTACCTGCTGGTAAAACTTTCATGTGATCATAGAAGAAGGGATGGATATAGCATACCTTAGCATAATTAACGGCTTAACGGCAATACTCCATCTAGCGGCAGCGGACCAACCAACTTCTTAATGGAGCTCAGTACTCCGTGGAGATGCCTTCTTATCAAGCAACACCATTCTAGAATCCTCGTTTTTCACCTCCTCCGGCCAAGATACCTTTGAATGATCCTAAAGTTACCATGAATCCTAATTTTTTGAAATCGTGGGTAGGCCTGTAGGGAAAGAAAGGGAAACTAGATTGCTTGAGAATGACGATGGAAGGTACCATTAATTTATTTAAGTTTCTTCTGGATAATGAAAAATTAAAGAATTCCATTTGCCTTACTGTATTACGTAGGATTTGTCAGACAGTGAAACACCGTATTACGTAGAAAAGCGTCTGTTACATGAGAACTTTCTATGTACGTAATCTACCATCAAGATCATCACAATCATGATCATGTGGTTGGACATTAGATTGCATTACCACAAATACAAATACACACCTACTGAGGCAGGCGCACACATACACAAGAGAGAGAGAGGCTAAATGCTTCTGGATTTAGTTGGTATAACCTCAAAGTACACAACACTGATAAGACAAGGCTTGACGATCTTTCTCATATGAAGAAGGAAACATCTACAAAAGAAAGGATGTGATGGGCTCAAAAACAACTCCATGTGCATTTTGTTACTCAATTACAAATATTTGGTAAACAAAAAACTATTGGATACATATGCATTTTTTTTTTTGACTAAAAATAGAGCATTCATATGAATCTTGTGTGAATATATTCAAAGTCAGAAAATAAAATATTCATAAAAAATTGGGGGGTGACCTCACATGTCCAAAGAACATCTCCAATATGCTCAAGAATGTAGGTGGCCATCTAGTCAACTACCAGGTCGCAATATCTTGCAGAGGAGGATAAGAGATGGCTTACCATGGCTCCCTGTAATTCTATAGCCAAATCACTACAGTGGTAGAGTCTCTCTCAATAAACTTATTAGAAGATACTGTACATAATTAGGAGATATGTATCTATGTAGGAGAGATTGTAGGAATTGATTTTTCTTGTAATTGTCTTCTTTGAAAAGAGCAAACAGCTGCTCTACTTGGGCTGAAGTAAAGCCCGCAAAGTTGGTTGGGCCATTCTCCTTTTTACCAGCATTCTGGAGAGTTTCATCTCCTCCATTCATCTGGACATGACTAGCAACTCCACCATTTCCATGGCTACCGCCTTTGCCTCCCTCTGAACCACCATGACCGCCCCTTCTTCTGCCTTGACCACCCTCTCTACTCGACCTCCGATTCCTCAGTTCAATAGATATCTATTTAATTCAAAGCAATCGGTCACGTCGTGACCTATTTTGTAGCAGTGGTTACATCGTGGCTTGTTGCCTTCTCTCACCGGCATCTTTCCTCTTGAGACCACCATAAAGGCCGCTACTTCCTGCTTCACACTTTGGTTGTTGTTAATCATCCTCTATCTCTCTTTCCTGAGAACATTGCCAAACATCTTGCTCATCCTTGGTAAGGGCTCGATGTTGAGTATGTGGGATCTCACCGAACCGAACTCATTCGAATTGAGTCTCATCAAGAATTGGAACACTCTTGTCTCTTCAATCATTCTGGCGAATTCTTTCACCATGCCGCAAGTGCACTGCGGCAGGAGACAGTAGGAGTTTAATTCCTATTATAATCCCTTGATTTTGGTATAAGAATCAGTCACATTCTGCTTGTCTTGCTGCAACAAGCTAATCTCGTACTTGATTTGGTAGATACGCGGCGCATTCCCTTGCCCGTAACCTTCAGCGAGATCCGCCCCACGGCCCATGCCGTTTGCATGTAAGCCACACTGCTTTGGATGGTCTTCTCTAGTGTGTTGTAGATCCATGCGATTACTAGCGAATTGCACTTCTCCCAGGCAAGAGCTTCTGGTGTAGGAGTGTCTGGCTTCTCCAATGAACCGTCAACAAAATCCAATTTACTTTTCGATTTGAGAACGTTCTCCATGAGTCAAGGCTAGGCGTTGTAATTTTATCCATCCATGGTGCACTGGACGATCATCGCTCCAGAATTGTCAAACGAATTCAAGTAATACACTGAACTTGGCTCATTGAAGATTGAGGTCTATGTTTGCTTTGTGGTGGTCATGGTGGCTAGGGTTTTTTGTGTCTCTGGCTCCGATACCATGATAAAGTTTGAAAGGGTTGATTTCTCGTTATGTATTGATCGATATATAAGACTACAAGTTACAATATATTGGCAAGAGAGAAGAAATAGGAAAGGATAAAACCAATCCCTACAACCTCTCCCAATCTCTACAATCTCTCCCACGTAGATACATATCACCTAATTATGTACAGTATCCCCTAAAAACAGAAAAGGATATAGAAGAAAACCAATCCTACAATCTCTCCCACACGGATACATATCTCCTAATTATACACAGTATCTCTTAATAAAACTTATATGCTAATTAATGACCCCAGAGCGCACGTGGAACCAGTGCCCAAGCCCCCGGAGGCTTCGTCCAGATTCTGCCATTGCAATCCTGAAAAATATAGAAAAAGTAGGACGACGGTGGTTGCATATAGGTCTGGAGTTCTCCACCACAGACGCATAAGAGAGAACAAGCAAGAAGGTTATTTAAGAATATGGAATTGAACACCACACAACGCTGTCAAGAACTCATAATGGTAGCTGTGTACGTAAGAGCTTTTCTAAGATATGTAGAGGGATTGCCAAGGAATGACTTGCGAGGAAGACGTCCGGCTTGAGCTACCAGTTTTATAGACAGCAGGTGTTTGATAAAGGCCAAAGCCGGCCTCGTCGAGGAATTTAAAAAAAAGGCGGGATGGAGGTTTGAATAAGTTTCTCTTTTTAAATTGATTACATTATAGTTATTGCATATAGCAACATAATTTATAGAGGCGTGAATAACAATATATTTCTAAAAGCAAATAGATGCAGTTTTAGCCCGATCAGTTTTCGCCATACTCACATATTACAATGGTTACTATGAGTATCTCTGATCAACGGTATATCATAAGATATTTCAAGTTCTTGAATCATCAATACGACCGCTGACTGCCGTATGAGCTGAGGAATCCGTCTTTATGCTAAGCTGAAGCATCCACGAGGTCTAACTTCTGTATGAGCTGCCCACATCACCTCAGCCAACTTATCTCTTCAACATGCGCGATAACTATTCATCTCGAATAGATAAAATCTGGCGTAACCGTCTCCCGTGATCTCACGGGAGCAATTAAGGGCTGAATTATCTCATCCAGTTTGACATGTCCAACGGCCCGACAATCTCGGCATTGTACAATCTCATAGCTAACAACCCAACTATCCGACGTCCTTCTATATAAATAATCAGAGCTCCGAGAATCCAGATAAGTCCAATCAAATCCCTCTCAGAGAATCCGTTGCCGTTCTTTTGTTCTCTGCCTTTCTAACTTGAGCGTCGGAGGATCTTCATCGGAGCCACAACCTTTAGTTTGGGACTTGTCTTGCAGGTCACTCCAGCGCCAGCATCCCTGCACGAGGATCAGGCGTCCATCTTCTGACTTCGATCGATTTAAGCAGCAACAGATAGAGGAAGGGTCACATTCGCATTCATGGCTCAAAGATAGATATCTTTCCGACTTTTCAATGCCGTCGCTTCCCAACAGACAGCCAGCCAGACTGACAATCAAGTTCAACCGCTGGCATCGAAAATTTCTCCATCAGTTCAACCAGTCGTCCCTCCACTGATTCAATCGGCCCAGCTAGCGCCAGCCATGGCTGACCAATTGGGTCAGCTCTTCTAGCAAGTTCAACATCTGACGACCGTAATCCAAATGGTCCAAAACTTTCTTGCGCCCTTTGATGCAGCACCACAGCCTCCCCAGGCTGTTTTCGCACCCCTTATAGCGGTGCATCATATAGTTTCCTCGATGGTGCCGCCTATGCCTTTAATAGTGACACCTCCACAAAATCCTGCTTTGACTGCGGCTCCATAGCCACCACCTCAACCAAAGCTGCAGGTGCCTCCTCGAAGTCCGGAAAGGAGGTTGACTCATCAAAGTCATCCTAGAGCCCAGCAGTCAGTCAGGCGGTGATCTCCAAGCCCACAGTTGGGCCATGACTCAACCCTGGGATGCCAATCTTCTTTACGCTCTGAGGTTGGTACCTTCCGTGAAGTTGATTTTGAAAGACGGTTTCAGGAGCTCGGTCAACAGTTGGGCTAGAAATAAAAAGGCCCTCAACAATAATGGCTCCTCGGTGCTGCCTTACGAAGGGTATAACAACCAGCAACCCTTTGTCCCAAGGATTGTGCAGGAACTACTCATGTACTTCAAACTGCCTCAGCTGAAGGTCTACGACTGGACCACCGACCCCATCGATCATGTGGAGACCTTCAAGACAGCCATGCTCCTTTAGGGAGCATCAGATGCAATCCTCTGTTGAGCATTCCCTCCAACCTCTAAGGAGACCGCTCGACAGTGATACTCGAGCTTGAGGTCGATATCTATCCATTTTGAAGATTTGTGCCGATCTTTCGTCGGCCATTTCATCAACAGCCGACGACAGCAGAAGCAATCCGACTATCTCGATACCGTTAAGCAAAAGAAGGATGAGTCGATTCACTCTTTCATGAATAGATTCAATGTGACGATCCTGAAGGTCCAAAAATCTGAACCAATCGACCACGATGGCCGTGATGACGAGCGGTCTGCTGAAGAATGATTTGAAAAATCATTAATTAAGACTTATCCTTGGGATCTTCCGGATATGCTTGCCCATGTGGAGAAATATGCATGCATGAAGATGCCTTTATCGAGGATACCCCTACCGGTTCAGCCACATCGGGACCCAGTAAGGAGCGCCATCCAAGATGAGAGGAGAAAAGCCGCCAGTGCTCCTGATCTCCACCCTAGAGGCGAAATAATGGAGGTCAAAATCATTGATCCTGAAGTCCTCCGAGAAGGGTTCAGTGACCATCACCTCTTGGGCAATACAATAACTATATGCTCCTGACTGTTCCTCGGAGCGAGATATTGTTACAAGTGGGATCTGAATTACTTGAACCTCAGCTGATGAGAACAAGATCGGAACATCATCGAGACCCAAATAAATACTACTTTTATCATCGTGATTGTTGGATATAAAATACCCCCAGCCGAAGTCCGTGAGAGACCAACTCTCCCGGGATCCTTCCGACTCTGCGCGACACTTTTTCCGGGCTCCTTCGGCAGCCAGGTTTCCACGATGTCGACCGAA
>KE504900.1:277794-306002 GCA_000441515.1 Elaeis oleifera
CAATCCTCTATCGGATTCCTAATGAAGCCGAGCTTCGCCAACAGAAAGTCTCCGTCAGAGCTTCTACAACAGATGGTTTCCGCCTGCAGCATCGGTATCCAAGGCATCTGGCGACAGTGGGCGCGTCAGCAACCTCGAAAACATCCGAACTCCTCTCAGACAGAGCTGCCCCACTCCTTCGTACGCCCCAACCGAGCTTCATTCGATAGGCCCGAACTCTCTGACAAGCCATGATGATGGCCACAACTCTGCTCCACTTCCTGCAATGAATTCCACGCGGCTCCACCACTCTCTGGCAAGTTACGACAACGGACATCACTCCACTCTCCACGACAGATTCCACGTGGCTCTGAACAGCCCTTGACACCACTACTCTCCGTAACAAACTCCGCGTGGCCCCGAACGGCCCATTATCAAGCGGTTACAGATGTCGCTATCAATCAGTTACGCTCTCGGTCTATAAATATAGACCCCCAGATACGTTCTTCTCTAAGCTCAAAACTCTATCCCAAAACTCTGCTGAAATTTCTATTCGAGCACTCCATTTCTGTTGAGGCAGAGAACTGACTTGAGCGTCGGAGGATCTTGCCGAAGTAACCCCAACTCCAGTTTAGACTTCTTTGCAGGTCCCGACGGCGACCGCGGCACCCCCGACTCCAGCTTCTCCGGCGCCAACAGAATTTTGCATCAACAGTGATCATGATCATGATATTGAAGACTGCCACCAGCTTCACGATGAGATCGAGAGGCTTGTCAGACAGGGATGGTTGAATCATTTTGTTTGGAGAGTAGCCCCTCAACGTCGAGCTCTGAGGGTTCAACAGCCACCCTCTTTGCCCCAACAGCCTTTTGCTCTGCCTCAGCCACAGCAAGCGCCAGCACGATAGTAGTGGCAGCAGGTCAGAGGGCAAGTGGCGGAAGAAGAGCGACCCATTCAAGGAGAAATCTACATGATTACTGGAGGGATAGGAGGAGATCATCACCTTCATCGAGCATGACGCAGAGGGTGTGCTCGCCCGCATAACGATGTAGTGGTTATAATAGCGAACATCACTGATTTTAATATATATCGTGTCTTTATAAATAATGGAAGCTCGGTAGATATTTTGTATTTTCTATCTTCACCCAAATGGAATTTACACCTAGTCGGTTAAGTAGGTTCGATACCCCAATTCAGGATTTCTCTGAGAGTTTTGTGTTCCCAGAGGGAATGACTAAGTTACCTCTCACTGTGGGAACCCCATCAAAGTGAACGATAATTCAAGTTAACTTTCTAGTGGTCAAGCTACCCTCGACTTACGATGCCATCCTCAGCCATCCTAACCTGTGGACTTTGAAAGCTGTCGTCTCAAGCTACCATCTGATGGTGAAGTTTCCGACCAAGCACGGAGTGGGATAGATCCGAGGCAACCAAGCCATGGCTCGTGAATGGTTTGCCGCCAAGCTGAGAGCAAAGAATCAATCGGCCCCGACAGAGATCTAGTCCGAGCTCCTAATAGGCTTGGGTGCTAGGGAGAACCTGATTTACGGATCCCCAACCAATCAAAGATCTTTTAGATGTCCCGTTGAGAAAGGAGAATCCGAGCCGGATGGTGAAGATTGGCTCACGTCTAGATGAGGTAACTACATACCGACTAATTAATTTTTATAGGAGGATGTAAATCTTTTCGTCTGGTCTGCTGCAAATATGTCCGGCATCGATTTTGAGGTGATATCCCATCACTTAAGGGTGGACCCAATCTGTCGGTTGGTAAAGCAAAAGAAGCGAAGTTTTGCCCAGAGCATCAAAAGGCCATAGATGAGGAAATCGATAAGCTGCTCAAAGCCGATTTTATTTGGGAGGTCATGTACCCAAATTGACTAGCACATGTTGTACTGATCAAGAAGGCAAATGGAAAATAACGCATGTGTATCGATTTTATCGACCTCAACAAAGCCTATCCTAAGGATAGCTATCCTTTATCTCAGATTGACCAATTGGTGGATGCCACCTCGGGGCATGAGCTCTTCAACTTCATGGATGCTTTCGTGGGTTATAATCAAATCCACATGGTACCTGAGGATGAGGAGAAACAGCTTTTGTTACTGATCGTACACTCTATTGTTATAGGGTAATGTCTTGTGGTCTGAAAATGTAGGGCCACCAATCAGTGGTTGGTGGACAAAATCTTCAGAGATCAGCTCGGCCGCAACATGAAGGTGTATGTTGATGATATGCTTGTCAAGAGCTGAGCTGTCCTAGACCATTCAGAGGCTTCCAATTGGTGAAACACCTTTCAACTTGGCTTTCGAGACTGCGGCAGTTATTCCCATGGAGTTTAGACTTTCCTCTCTCAAGGTCGAGGAATATAATGAGGACACCAGTTCGATGTGGCTCCATGCCAATCTTGATCTAATCGAAGAGAGTAGAGAACGCACTGCTGTTAGAATGGCTACCTACCGCTAATGGGTGGCCAGATATTACAATTCCCAGGTTAAGCCAAAAGAGTTACAAGCTGGTGATCCGATACTGCGGCAAGCCGAAGTCTCACAGCTTACCGAGCAAGGGAAGCAATCGCCCAACTAAAAAGGTCCTTATCGAGTCGATGAAGTGGTACGCCCAGACTTATAGGCTAAAGTAGCTCGACGGGACTCCAATTCTTAGGCCATG
The DNA here is from genome assembly GCA_000441515.1 of Elaeis oleifera. Classification (NCBI taxonomy): domain Eukaryota; kingdom Viridiplantae; phylum Streptophyta; class Magnoliopsida; order Arecales; family Arecaceae; genus Elaeis; species Elaeis oleifera. Next base: position 280,445 of record KE504900.1, read on the forward strand.
AAACTCGACAAACTTCCACATATGTTATCAATGATGTAACAATACTTTTCATGAAATAAATTTATAGAGCCATCAATTTACGATGGATGCCTGAGTCCTCCAAGAGTTGCCTCCTCCTTCTACTTAAGATCTTGAACTATAACTACAGTCAACTAACATGAGGGCTAACTTATCAAACTCTCGAGAAGATCTCGATGACTCCGAGATGGGGCTAACTTACCAGACCCCTGCAAAACTGGAGTCATACGAGAAGGAGAGGGAGACCCTTGAGGGAACCTCCAGAGGGATAACTAATCAGACCCTTAGAACGCCACCGAGAGTGTAAGATACCGTAGGCACAAGTTTGCCGCTGGCACACACTACCTCTCGCGTGAAGATGAGAAGGGTTAGATGTCGTAGGCACAAAATCACCGCAGGTACACAATGTCACTCATGAGGGATAGCTAATCAGACCCTCGGAATGCCGTCGAGAGTGTAAGATGCCGTAGGTGCAAACTCATCACTGGCACATATTGTCTCTTGCACGAAGATGAGAAGTGCTAGATGTCGTAGGTACAAGATCGCCATAGGCATAATACCACTCATAAGGGACAACTAATCAGACCCTCAGAACATTGTCGAGAGTACAAGATGCCATAGGCACAAGCTCGTTGCTGGCATACACTGTCTCTCGCATGAAGATGAGAAGTGCTAGATGTCGAAGGTACAAGATCGTCACAGACACACAACATCACTCGTGAGGGATAATTAATCAGACTCTCGGAATGTCGCTGAAGAGCCCTGGATGCCATAGGCACAAAATCACCACCGGCACACACTGCCTCTTCAGAAGAACAAAAGATGGACAACATATGGCCAGAGACATTATTTCAATAGTACTCCTTTCGTTTGAGGCATTGTCTCAGACTTAGGAGTAGGGGGTAGTGTTGAGGTGATCATTATGATGCCTCAGATCCATGGACGGTCAAACTATATTCAAGTTGTTTCAAACTACTCTAAATATATTCACTTCAATCGAAGTTGTCCTAAATATATTTATACTGAAGCTGAGCTACCTAGAATCTTACTCATGCTGAGCTAAGCACTAAACATTTTCTCATGCCGATCTGAGCTATTTGGATCCTTACTCATGTTGAGCTGAGCAATACAAATTTAAAGTTGGAATTAAAGCAAAGACTTACAAATAAAGCATTCCGTTTATTCATTAAAGTCTACAAAGAAAAATCGGTGCTCCGAGCACTTTACAAAGAAAAATTGATATTTCAAACACTTTACAAAGAGAGGAAGGGTTGCTTTAGGCACCATCTTGCGAACAAGAGAAAAAAACCCTATGAAAAAAAGGTGCCAAGCCCACCATCGAGTAGAGCCTCCAGACCAGAGCCGGAGATTCCGCACAATCGACTTCGAAGGCCAGAAAGTCTGAACCTTTTCATCCAAAAGACCATGAGATTATGTGGATAAAAAGTGGCTTGCCTACCTCCTCAGCTACCACAGGCTACTAGGTGGGCCGTGCAGACCAAAGCCTGGAGAAGGTGATTCTGACTCTACCTGCTCCTCTCAGCTCAGCGATCCGACCAGCTTCACCTGCTGTCGGATCCTCCTCAGATGAGGCACCAGCCGAGGTTGGTGCATCTGGAACTGCATCAGCTGGGCTGAAGCTTGAAGCCTCAACGCTGAGGGATCCTACGCTGGCGAGCGAGCTACTATCCAGACTACTCCTCTCTACCGATACGAATGAGCTGCTGAACGTTCCTCGGAGAGAGATGAGGAGAGAAATCATGGATTGCCTCATCTGGATATGTTGGGACTTTCCCATTTAGTACTTATTATATGCTCATTTATTACCTATAAATTTTTTTCACTTACCAGCTCACCCATTACTTGAACATGTACATTGAAAGCTCCCATGAGCTGGCTACAGAGGTGAAGAAGTTTGGGCTTGAAGTTGAGATGCTCAAAAAGTAAAGAGAAGGCCGAGAAGGAGGTTAGAGAAGTCTCTATGAAAGTCGATGCTGTCGAGAGGAGAGCCAAAGATACTGAGGCGGTGTTGAGGAAGGCTGTTGAGGAGAATGCTCGGCTGCTAGCAAGGCAGCAGAGTTCGAAGCTCAGACGAAGAAGAATGCGGTTGCTAACGAGGAGAACTCTCACCTGTAAAAAGAAATAAGAGAACTAAAGGTCCGACTGGAAGTTGAGGAGAAGCAAACAGCCAAGGCCGCTTCTAAGACTATGGAGGACTTTCGGGCCTCAAAAGAATATGAGGAAGAAAGAGCTGAATGTTTCTCCGACATCTATGACATCGGAAGGTAGTCTATCTGAGTTTGAGTTGCTGCCAAATAACTAGATCTGAACTTGAATTTTTTAGATGAAATCTGAGATCCTACCGCAACAGATATCTCAGCGACTGGCACCTCAGCTTTTGTGTTTTAAGGTTATTATAAAAAATTTGAAAGGAATAAAACGAGCAGAATCATTTGTTATACTTCTGCTATGTGAACTTACTCATGCCGATCTAAGATAATTTAATTGAACGGTAACCTCATTCTACTCTCTTAAATGCAGATGATTATGGAGAATGATGGTCAATGACTCATCCGATAAAACCACATCTGGAAGACAATACGGGGCCTATGAAGATACGCCGCATGGGCAGACTCTATTTGTGAAGCATCACAGGGATTTATTCTCACTCCGAAAAAGCACATCATTAACTGCTTGGCCATTAACTCTTGAAAAGTGTCCATTGACGATTGATGTGGCTGCTAGTGCTTATAAATAGAAAATTAGAGAGCAAAGGGATCTCTACTTTTCCTTTGTGGCAAAAAATCTCCTTCTTCGCCTGCTGCCATATCACTGCCTTCGAATCTGCCATCCTTGGAGTTAATTAAGCAATGGATGAGAGAGCGGAATGCCTTTGCAAGGGATGTCCGTCGGAGGTATTTAGCCCATAAAAGGGAGAGAGCTAGGTGGGCTAGCACATCTTCTTCTCATGGGATCCCCCCTTCTTTGCCTTCTGCGATCAGGCTCCCCCCTCAGCTTGAGCACATCTCGCTTGTAATTCAGGAGCACATCCTGCCTGAGAGGAGTAGGTAGGCTCAGAATCACCTCCTCCAGACCTTGGTCTGCACGGTCCACCCAATAACGTACTGTAGCTGAGGTGGTAGGCAAGCTACTTTTCACCTGCGTAATCTCATGGTCTTCCGGATGAGAAGGTTCAGACTCTCTGGCCTCCGAAGTTGGTTGTGTGAGATCTCCGACTCTGACCCGGAGGCTCCATCCGGTGGTGGGCTTGGCACCTCTTTTCCACAAAATTTTCTTCTCCTTCTTTGGCAGGCTCGAGCTCTTCTCAGCATCCAGCTCTACGATCATGGTGATCAAATTGTAAGATGAACAGAGCCAAAAGATTTATGATTAGAATAGCTGACTCGCGTACCTTGAGGAGCGATTTAGCTGATACCAGCATTAAACAGTGCTTGAGCCGACAGCAGCTCTTTCAACTCTAGAGTCTTGAAGCTCTGTAGAGCTGCCATCTCTTACTCCAGGCTCTTGTTCATTAAAGGTTCTTTAGCGTAGCCTCTCGGGATTCGCTCCAGGTGGTAAAATTTTAGTCTTCACCTGACGTCTATGAGACGAAGAGAAGCCTTGGCTTCTAATCATGCACGATGGAAGGCATACCCAAAATATCAGGTGGAAGCCGTCCTTCTTCTTCCACAAAGTCATGTACCACCATCCGCACGAGTCTAGATGCCACTTGAGGTTGAAGAGAAAATGGAAGATTATGACATTTGGCATAACCCCAGCTAGCACACATATCATGGTGAAGCCGCAGATATGCCATCATACATTCGACACCACCGTACGCGGTGATATTTTAAAGTATTGGAGGAGTGTCATAAAAAAAGGTGGAGAGGAAGCTTCAGTCTGGCTCGGAAGCACTCCTCGTAGAAGCCCATACGTCCTGAAAGCGGACTGCAGGCTTAATCATCTGGCCCCGGGACTTCAAGTTGGAAAGTGGGAGGTATTTGATATTACTCATGCAACACGATTATGTCTCGCTCTGTCAACTCTGATATGAAGCTCCGCCGTGCAAAGTCAGGCTCCATGGTGGCCATCTTTCTCTCATGCAGGAAAGCTGCAAAAGGATGAAGAAGAGAAGAACTCGCAGTAGAATGAGAAGATAACCAGAACTTTGCAAGATCCGCATCTTATTTTGTCTGGAGATTTTAAATAACTTCAGACTTGAATGGGACCTCCAAAAGCCACCTCTCATTGGTGTATTAATTGTAGGAGACGTGCATCGACAGAAGACTAGCGTATGCGTGACACATGGAGATTGCGAATGGACGTGATTGCTGTCGTCGATATGGTAGTTAATGTCAATGGCAGACGAATCACACTTTATACCACTTTCGAAGGAATGTATGCAAATGTGCGTCAATTCCTTCCATGCGGATACAATTTGAATTTCAGTCTTTTCAAAATCTGTACGATAGGTATGAAAATTCATCCCGGATTGAAATGAGAATTATAATCTCTACTACACTTGCAATTCTAATCACAACGACAGCCAGCTCAAATTTTATCCTAACTTCAGTCCGGCTCGTACCTTGCTTAAAGCATAACACAGGCTAAGTATTTGCCTGGACTATTACTCTAATCAAGTTTTGTAGTTATAGCCAGGGGCCAAGCATATGTTAAAAATTTTGATTCACATATTTGAAAGCATGATTCGTATCCATCAAAAGAAGAAGAATACATCTATTCCTGTGGACATTCTATTACAAGACCAGAGGCCTCGGATCACAGAGAATAAAAGAAGAAGAGGATATAAATCACTCTTCTGGGGGATTGTCGGGACGATCGTCTGTGGGATGGTATTTCTCAATGCTAACGATGCTCTCGATCTGGATGGCTGCATCGATTTTGTCCACCTCATCCGAAAAGTGGGATGTTATTATTAACCTCGATCAGTTATCCGACGACACCGCTTGTAAATCCTCATCCAGACAATCGATTTGAAGATGCTTGATGAAGTCAGGAGGAAGGTGCACCTGGGCAATGGACTTGCACTTCTTGAAGCCCGTGAAAAATGTCACCTTGCAAGCTTGGGCTATGATCTTAGCCCCTTCCTTCTCCAGCTGCTTTCTCCTACTTTCAACATGTTTGAATAAAATCTCTTGATCTATAAATTTGCCCCTGAGAAGCTTATGATTTATCTTTTTCTCTTTCAATCTCTTCTTCAGGAGCTCCACCTCTGATCCGATCTCCTGGACTCCTGAGAGCGGCTTTGGGGAGGCCTGAACTCTCTTGAAAGTGGAGCGCCCGTCTTCTCGAAGAGCTCTCTCCATGGCTCGTCCCTTCGGAGGTTCTGGCCCTCTTGGACGGACCACCACTGGGGCTCCGAGAGTTTTCAAGATGAGGAGAACCTCTTTTCGCTTCAAGTGTTCTTCTCAGATGCTCCAGGTCATTATGGGTCCTGACAATCTCTCTCAGCCTCAAATCTCTATCTCTCGAGGGTTCTAATCCACCCTTCGAGATCTTCAACCTTCCTATCAGCCTTAGATTTCTGTCGTCCAAGGGCCTCAATCTATCTTTCGGCCTGCCTAGTTCTTCATCCCGATGGATAATCGACTCCTGGACCTCCTGAAGAGCCTCTTCTATAAAGCTAAAGCTGAGCTCTTTAGCCAGCTCAGTATTATTTCTCTCTAGATGCTCTAACCGATACTTTAACAAGTCGATCTCCTTCTTTGCTATTGCCGAAACATCGAGATTGAAATTGGTAAGGTTCGCCAAACATTGTCCACATGTACAAAGGATCTTAAAGCATTAGTAGATCACTTCTTCCCCTTTTGTTCGTTAAGGAACAACCTCTTGACTGGTGATATGAGGTTCCTCAAGTACTCCACTGTGGATTGGAGGATCTCTCCTAGGGATGGAGTACAAGGCATAGGATCTGAGGATCCCGCATGAGAAGTGGATGCAAGAAAGCACCCAGCAGGAGTCGCTATCTCCAGAGATCCTCCAGTCTCCATCGTCATCATCAGATCTTTCTCTGGGTTGTCGACCACCTTCTCCATCCATGCTACCTCAATCGGATCTTTTTCGGAGCATCCCTCGGTGCTAATTTCCAATGCTGTCTCTATCAGAACCCCATCGATCAAAACTTTCTCTAGAGAATCCTACATCACGGCTTCCAATGGTGGGACCATGGGTCCAACGGTAAGAGCGGCATATTCTTCTTTTCTGACTGCAGATTCTATTTCAGCAATCGAAACTATGACCTGTCTCCTACGAGCCAGAATTTGCTCAAGTCTCTTCATGCACTGTAAATCCATCTTACTCCAAAAATCATGATGAATAATTAGCACAAAGGAAGATCTATGGCTACCTATGCCTTCAAAGCACAATTTAAAGAAAGAAGAAAATGAAACACCACCATAAAGTAATTAAAATCTTGAGGGACTATCGTCTGGATAGTCCCATCAGTTATGCCCATCCACGTCAGTCGCATTAGGCTGACGTCATATGCTTTAAATACAGAAGGCAGGTGTGAAGGCGAAAATGCATGACATTAGATCCAAGATATTTTTAGAGTACTCCTTTCGCCTGATTCTCAGACTCAAGAGTAGGAAGATAATGTTATGGTGGTTACGATGAGCGCCTCGGATCAGTGCTACATCACAAGATATTTCAAATTCTTGGATCATCAACACAATCGTTGACTGCTGTATGAGCTGAGGAGTCCATCTCCATATTGAGCTAAAGTGTCCACGAGGTCTCACCTCTATATGAGCTGCCCACGAGGCCCCATCAATAACTTTTCAAGAAGCTTTCTTCTCTATTCATGGGTGGAAAGAAAAATTTTTCTATATTATCACCAACCATCCATGGGGCTTCGATCGGATCTGGACGACTCCCAATCCCTCTCTGAATAGAAATGAAATAGTCCTGGAGAAAGATCGAGAGACATACGAGAAGTTGTTCGAAGTTCAGGTCCCCGCACATTAGGAGCTGCTCAAGAAGTAGTCCCTTTACGACGTCAAGATATGCCCAACTAGTCATCTCAGTAGTCTTCTTTTCTGCAGACTTTTTATAGTTTCTATTTTATTCATAGACTGACTCTTCTTTGTCGTGTTCGTACAGGCATGAGGGTTTCGGTGGGATCTCTCAAGGAGGCGGTCCGAAGAAAAAGATCAAGATGGCATCTGGGCTCGGTAATCCCTCTCGACCATTGAAGAAGTTGAGAGAAGAGTCTTCTTCTCGGGTACCGAGGAGTACACAACCACCATCGCCGCCTCGAGTACCACCATCACCGCCCCGAATATCATTGGAGCACTTGTCTCTACCACCTGCCGAAGTCATGATGATTGCTGCTTCTCCCCTGGTCGACGACGTTGTGGTGGTCGTCGAAGTGCCGGCAAGATTGACCGAAGTAGTACAAGCCCTTCCGATCCAAGCTGAGTCTGAAGGAAGTCGGACAGCTGGTCGGGAAGCTGCCAATAGGGTGCCGACAAAGGTAAGGCACCGATGCTCTGCACTTTCACTACAGACTATGGTCCGGATATGCCTTCTGGGGAGCCGACTATTGTGTTCGAGATGCGCTTCAAAGCCATCGATTAGGCAATTCAAGATCACCGACTTGCCGAGGAGTTGACGAGAATGATCATGCTTCCTGCAGACTGAGATGTCAGGAAAGTGGGCCCAATCTCGGAGATTCAATCGAGCGCTTACATGTCATTAATCGAGGTAAGTATCCGACTTTTTCTTATTCGGTTCCTTCCTGAATTACTTTTGGTCGAGTAGATGGCTTAGCCATTTTGTTTCTATTTTGCAGATGATCCACGACATTATAGTTTTGTCGGAGGGGTTGATTAAGTCGGCTCAGGTCAACCAAGATTTGGAGGATCAGGCCCAGACCGCTCGTGCACAGGTTGATGTTACTGATGAGCTCCTTTGAGCTGTCGAGGAGCGAGAGAGGAAAAGCAGAGAGAAGATATCTCTGCTGAAGGCCGAATTGGTGAATTTGGCAACCCAGCAGAGAAAAGAGAAGGAGTTTGAGAACCTGAAGGTCGACTACCATAAGGAGATGGAGTCGGCTGAGAGAGCCCTCACTGAGGAGAAGGAAAGGGTGCTGAAGGCTGAGAAGGCTGCCAAGGAGGCCAAGAATGCCACCAAGAAAGCCGAGGTGACTGCCAAGGAAGTCGAGAAGACCGCCATCGAGCTACAAGAAAAGTTGACGGCAACAGAAACTCAGACCCAGGAAGCTGCTTCTCGGGCACTGGTTGAGTTTTGAAATTCAGAGGAGTATGAGGATGAGCTCACTGATGCCGGTGCAGATGCATACCACTTTGGATTTTGGAATGCAAGAAGCAGATCTGCCATCTCGTGCCCCAGGTAGACTTGAGCTCTATTCAAGCCGATAAGAAATTGGACGAATCGAGCGACGAGGAAGCAGAGGCTGAGGAGGACCGTCTCCAACCGACTTCTTAGATTCCTTTGTACTCTTTTCGATTTCTACCATGTACTTTCTCATCATTTTGTAATGAACTCCTTCAAAATGAAATGAAATAAAATGAAATTATCTTCTCTTTGAATTATCCGACTTGATCCTTATGCATGCTTTTCTTCTTTATTCATCTAACAATTTTTTTTTTTTTCAAAATTGGCTAAGTAATGAAGTCGGTAATAAGGTGATGTAGTCAGTTGGAAATGGTAGACTGAGCGAATCACAACCGAATTAATAGATTTGATAAAATCTTCCAAGTCTTGTAGTCGGTAGTGAAGCAAAATAGTCGGTGGGGAGCAGCTAAACCAAGTAGATCGAAGCCAAATTAACGAACTTGAGAAAATTCACTAAGTCATATAGTCGGTTTTTTGTAGGCGAACTTGGTCAGACTAAAGTCATAGTCGTAGATCATTCGTCGTGAATTGTTCCATCGAGTAGGAACTTAGAGGAGATTTTTGTTTAGGACCAGTAGATCCTTGGCTAGTTGGTGTTGAGTCGACTTAGTATAATTTATTTTGTTAGATCGTATGACGATCTGTAGCCTTCATACTCATGGCCCTTGGACCATTGCGAGCGTGGTGGAGGTTGTCAGACCATGCGGCTTCGATAATTGGGTATTAGCTGATTAATGTAATGATTTCGCCTGGGTCTCGCATTCAATCTGATGCTGCAGCTTTTGACAGGCATGCTTTCGATTGAAGGACCCACCCATTGTTAGGAACGGGTCAACTCCCAACTTCGTTAATTGGATATGCGCCGACTAGCACTTCGTCGGCTACAAGCCGACGAGAGAGTGGTCGTATTATAGTTCTTCGAGAATTTGAACTATAAGGCATAGAATTTGTAGAAAGAAAGATCTTTTTAATTGATGAAGGCATTCTTATTGATAATACACCCATAGGTTCTCGATGTTCTATGTTCGAGGGATTTCGATGCCGTCCAAGTTCTCAATTTTGTAGGCCCCAAGTCGCAGGATTGTCGAGATTCTGTCGGGACCTTCCCAATTTGGAGACAGCTTCTCTTGCTCAATAGGCTTGGAGATTTTTGCTCTTCTGAGGACTAAGTCCCCTACTTGAAAGATTTTTGGTTTAACTCGAGAGTTGTAATACTGAGCTATTCTTTGTTGGTAGGAAGTCATTCTTAGTCGAGCTTGTTTCTGAGTTTTCTGGAGTAAATCCAAGTTTGCTCGTCTCCTATCCGAATTGGTCGATTCGTCGTAGTGTTCCAAGTTGTAGGTAAGCTAATTTCAACTGAAATTATGGCTTCTATTTCGAATGCTAACTTAGATGGAGTTTCTCCGATCGGGATCTGAGGAGTTGTTCGATAAGATCATAGGACACTGTGAAGCTCATCGGTCCAATTTCTTTAGCTTGATCGATTCTATTCTTTAGACCTTGGAGAATTATCCTGTTGGTCACCTCAGCCTTCCTATTGGATTGAGGATGCCCGACTGAAGTGAGCTTGTAGATAATATGATACATGGCATAGAATTTTTCAAACTTGATATTGTTGAATTGTCGGTCATTATCGGTGATGAACACTCGAGGGAGATCAAATCAATAAATGATAGATTTTCATAGAAAATTGATAGTCTTCTGCTCCGTTATCTACGCCAGTGGTTCGACTTCGACCCACTTAGTGAAGTAGTCGATAGTCACTGTAAGAAACCTCCTTTATCCGCTAGCAGGCGGGAATGAACCTAGTAAGTCGACACCCCATTGGTCGAATGGCCAGGGTGCCGAAATGGCTGTAAGGTGGCTGGACGGAAGCCTATGAATGTTGGCAAAACTTTGACATTGGTCACATTTCTGCACCAAGTCATAGGCATCCTTTTGCATAATCGGCCAGTAATATCCTTGTCGAAAGATTTTGTAGGATAATGGCTTGTCCCCAAGTGATTGCCGCAAAAGCCTTCATGCACCTCCCGAAGAGTGCATTCGACCTCGGGAGGTCAGAGACACTTGAGCAGGGATAGCGATGCTGGCCTTTTGTAGAGTTGATCATTAATGATCATGTACCGAGTTGCCAACCTTTTAGTCGGTGTGCCTCAACAGAATTAGTCGGCAAGATTTCGTCTGTCAAGAATTTGATGAATGAGTCAATCTAACTCGGCTCATGTCTGACTTGGACCTGACTAACTTCTTCCTCCGAGTCGATGCTCGAGTTTCGAGATGCTCGATGAAGATTTTTCAAGCTTGCTGCAACCAAAAGTGGTGAGACAAGATAAAGAATCGACTCGGGCATTCTCAGAGTAAGGGATGTGGGAAATCTCAAAAGTGATCAAAATATGATTGTAGGAACTTAAGCCTTTGTAGATACCTAGAGAGAATGGGATCTGGGGCCACATATTCTCTTTGAAACTATTCGATGATGAGTTGCGAGTCAGTGAATACCCATAGGCACTTCATATCGAGATCTTTAGCGATCTTTAGCCCAACTATTAGGGCTTCATACTCTGCTTGGTTGTTTGAAGCCTTGAAGTTGAATCGAAGAGCATACTCAATCACTATCCCATCAATATTGATAAAAATCAGGCCTACGCCGCATCCTTGAGCGTTTGAGGCTCCATCCATATGTAGAATCCATGTGGATTCTTGAGTGTCCTCCAGAGAGTTATCTTCAACTTGATCGTTATCAGTTTGGGTGCACTCGATGATAAAGTTGATGAGAATCTGAGACTTCATCGAAGTTTTTGGGATAAAAAAAGTCGAACTTGATGAGTACAATCATCCACTTCATTATTCTCTCCGAAGTGTCCGATCTGTGAAGCACAGTCCTCAGGGGGAGGTCGGTCAAAACTTTCATCGAATAGGTCTAAAAATAGATCCATAATTGCCGAATAGTCATTATGATCGTGAAGATGACGTTCTCAATCCAAAATATCTTATCTCAATGTCGCGCAGTACCTGGCTTGTGTAGTAGATGGATCTCTGTACTTTATCTTCTTCTTGAACTAGCATCGAGCTGATGGCTTCAGAAGTGATCAATATGTACATGAGTAATTCATCACCGGTGCTGGGCTTTGTCAGGAGTGAGGAAGAGCTAAGGTACTACTTTAACTCATCGAAGAATTTTTGACATTCCTCCATCCAGATAAAGTCCCTTATCTGCTTGAGGGTCTTGAAAAGGAAGGCATCGCTCTACAGACTTAGAGATGAACCGACTTAAAGATGAGATATGCCCCGCCAATCTCCGAATGTCCTTCCAAAAATTTGGAGGCTTCATGTTGAGAACTGTCTTGATCTTCTCGGGGTTGGCCTTGATGCCTTTCTTGTCATCATAAAGCTGAGAAACTTCTCTGACGTGACGTCGAAGGTGCAATTAGTCGGGTTCAGTTTCATCTGGTGCTTCCTCAGGATGTCGAAAGCTTCAGCCAAGTCGTTGATATAGAGGGCAGCTTCAGTGCTTTTCACGAGCATGTCGTCGATGTAGATCTTTATATTGCATCCAATTTGGTCTTTAAAGACTTTGTTGATCAGCCTCTGAATATTGCTTCAGTATTTTTGAGGCCAAAGTGTATGACTTTACAGCAGTACAGATCCTTGTCGGTGATAAACACTGTCTTCCCCTCATCCTCGAGCACCATCCAGATCTGATTGAAGTCGGAGAAGATGTCCATGAAGCTGAGCAGCTGATGTCCTGACGTCGCATCGACTAGTTGATCTAATCGTGAGAGCGAAAAGCTATCCTTAAGGCAAGCTTGGTTTCAGTCGGTGTAGTCAATGCAGATCCACCATTTATCATTTGCCTTTTTGACCATCACGACGTTCGCGAGCCAATCTGGATCGGTTGCTTTGCAGATGAAGTCGGCTAACAGCAGTTTGTCAATCTCTTCATCGATGGCCTTCTATCGCTTAGGAGCGAAGCTTCTTTTTTTGTCTAACCAGCTTGTAGTTGGGATTGATATTAAGTCGGTGGATGATGACTTCTGAAGGGATGCCTAGCATGTCTGAGGCAGACTAAGCAAAGATGTCGGTATTTTTTTAAAAAATTAATCAAGTTCTCCCGTAGTTCCTTGCTTAGCGAAGATCAGACTTGAATGGTTCTAGTCGGGTCCCCACAGTATAGGGGAACTGGGATGAGCTACTCCATGGGTTTCTTTGGCTTTCAACTTCTCTCTGATCCAGTCTGTCGTCGATGAGGAGAGCCTCAACTAGTCTTCATCCATTAAGAATGGTTAAGTAGCATTATCGAGCCAACTGTTGGTCTCCTCGCATCTCGTCGGATCCGTTCTTTGTCGAGAAGCATACGAGCAGATAGTAAGTTGAGACAACCACTCGAAGTGCATTCAATCCAGACCATCCTAAGATGACATTATTGGCAGATGGGACCTGAGCTACGAGAAAGTTGAGATGAACGGTCGGCTCTCGAGGTGATTGCCTGACTGTGACGGAGAGTTCGATCTCACCTCCACTTTGATCGAGTCATCGATAAACCTGACTAGAAGAACATTGTCTGGTTTGAGAAGTTTAGTAGAAAGTCATCCCATTTGAGAGAAGCAATCATAGAAAATCACATCAATGGAACTTTCATTATCAACAAGAATCTTTTTACATCATAGTTGGCGATTGTCATTGATACAACTACAGCATCATTGTGGAGAGTCTGGACTCCTCACAAATCTGCTTCCGTAAAGATGATGTCATTGTCGGCCCACTAGCACTTGAAAGTGCTTCTGCAGTCGTCTGCCCCCAAAGTCGTGATCCGGTTGAGATCATATTGATCACACCCGCTGTCGGTTGGATGCGAGTCTTTTCCTCAGATTTCAGATGAGGTGGATCAGAGGATAGCTGCATAGATCGCTCCCATGCATACTTTCCAAGATACCCCTACCTTATCAAGTTCTCAATCTCGTTCTTCAACTGGTGACACTCCTCTGTGTCATATCCATGGTCGTGATGGAAGCAGCAGTAGAGCTTTCGATCATGAGATTTTACCTTCATCGATAGGGGTCGGCAAAGAAATTCTCTCCTTCTATTTCCATAAAATTTATGATCAAAAAATAGTCAGAGAGGTGTAAGAGTCATACCTATCTACAAAATTTTTGGGCTTCTAGCTTAGTCGGGAAGGTAGAGCCTCCTTCTCGATACGAATCCAACTAGGCTCTCTGGAGCCTCCTCCTTTTCTTGCCTTCTTCTTTTGGCCCTTTCCCTTGAATTGGCATCAGTCAGTCGTGGCTTTCTCGATGCGGATGTACTTCTGTGCGCGCTTGAGGAGTTTGACGTAGGATCGAGAAAGCATCTTATCCAGAGAGTAGGTGAACTTAGAGTTTTGGAATCTCCGCTTCATGGCCGTGATGGCCGTCGCTTCATCGAGGTCCTTGACCTCCAGGGTGGTGGTGTTGAAATACGCCACAAACTTCTGCAAAGATTCTCCATCCTGCTGTCAGACAGAGAAGAGGCTATCAGTGGTTCTAAGCACTCTCTAGTTTGTGCCAAAGTGTGCCACGAATAGTTGCTCGAACTGCTCAAAAGAGTTAATACTTTCCAGTTGCAATCCCGAGTACCACGCTCGTGCAATTTTCGGAGTGTAACCGAGAAAGCAATGCAGAGAACGGCATCAGATGCCCTTTGTAGAAGCACGAGAGCTTTGTAGCTCTCAAAATGATCGAATAGGTCAGTGGAGCCGTCATACGGCTCAATCTGCGGTATTTGAACCGACTAGAATCAGTTCATCGAGGATCCATCTTGAGAAAGGTGGATTCGTACTGATGCCGAACTCGTTGGTCGGATCTCGATGGTTGGTCTGGAGCCGTTACAAATGGCAATCTATCTCCTTCAGTTTTCGATCATACTCGTCCAGCTGTTGTTGTGACACATCAGGATGCCATGAGTAGCCTGGGATAAAACCTTCCCCAGAAGAAGAAGATCTCGATGGAGACTACGGCCTCTTCTCCTTGTGCTGAGTTCGTCAAGGAGAATGTGGAGATCGATGGTCGTCGAAATCAGCACACGAAGCACACTGAGACTCCGAATGCGATGGCTGTCGGGCAGGTGGAGAACTTGCTAAGTGGGAGTGCCGTGTAGAGTGATGGGTTAGAGATCGCGATCGATGGCTATGCCTGAAAGGCACATCACACGATGCGATCTCTACCAGTTGCTGTTGTTGTTGGAGACCTTGGACAGCCTCCGTCAGATTTTCACCTGCTGCACGAGAGCGGCAAACCCAGAATCTACTGTCATCGATGGTCGTGGAGCACTTGGCTCTCCACAGGTTGCCGGAGATGCGTCATGCCACAACGAGTGTCGAACAGAACTAGTAGATATATTCTGCACCTTTGTCTTGGCCATGGAGATTCTTGAGAGAGAGAAGATTTTTTTCTGCTCGACGCTCCTCCTACCTGACGTGCCAAACTATTACGGCCTTTCTCCGATAGATAGTTGGTAGTCGTCTTAGAGTCGACTACGAGCTACGCCTGTTGGTAGACGGCAGAAGAGACGGAAGATGACGTACCATCATCAAAGAAAGTGCACACAGTCAAGGTCGAGACTGAGGGCGATGAGGTTGATAAAAAAAAATATAATGCTGGGCTCCGCTCAGCACCAGAGAAGAAGAACCTGCAAAATAAGTCCCACCGAAGGTGGCTTCGATGAGGACCCTCGACACTCAAGTCAGTGAATTGGCACGAGGAGAAAGAACAATAGGATCTCTAGGTTGCGAAGCAGTGTGTCTACCTAAAGAGATTCTCGCTTACCTCTATTTATAGAGGAAGCAAATGAATGATGAGAGGACAAGTGATCATATCGATTATGTCCAATTGTACGATGCCTTATCGTGCCGCATGAGCATCTTTAAATGCTAACGACGAGCATGTCTTCTATTCGGTACGAAGAAGACAGCAAACGCTACCGCACGTGGAATATAATAAATATCCTATGGACATATTTAATGAATTCGTAACATCCTATCATAGTACACAGCTAACCGACCAGGATATGACGTCTAAATGATATGACCTTGATGTGGCCTATCAAGATGGCGTGGTGGCCATGTTTGGCACTTAGCTTAATCGGTAGAGACCCGCGTTGTCATAGTTAGCAAATAAAGCCGTCGAGGTGTCCCACCGTCAACTGGCATAGTCAGCCATGCGACGATTATGAAATCTGTTACAGACCGAACGCCACTGAGTACAAATGGCCATGGGCGGTACGTTAACCTTAATCGGCCTAATGCCGATCAAGGGTGAGCTACTCTTAATCGACTGAATGTCCACGATGATGACCAATGTCGATCCTATCGGACGAAACTCATCAATATGAGTTGAATTGAGTGGTAGTAACTTAATCAGTGTAGCTCCTATAATCAGCTCAAAGTCGAAAAACTTGATAGTCGGCTAAATGACGGGGATCTACTCCAACACTCCCAATAGAAGAAGGCTCTTGATTTTGCTCCCAACAATGGCGGAATAGGCATTTGCAACACAAGTTGAAGGTATAACGGACATAGGAAGGTACATAACCAAACACCTAGGTTTGATAAATCCATGTTGCACCAACTACTTACATCTGAATTCCGTAGGAACTGCATGTGACATAACGTTATGATTACAAACAACTAATATCTCTATTTTGACGGTGTGGTCAAGCATTCACCTTAAGCATGCATTGAGGGAAAGGGAGCAACGTCCTATCAAACCACAGCTTAATATTACTCTCACCACCAATGTTCCTCAAAGGGAAGACCTAGCAAGCTGGAATCTCCTGGATCGCCGAAATGACTTGATTGATAGATTGGAATCGGCGTCTTTCCTTGAGAAGCATTTTAGCAAAGTCAAGGGCACGGCGCTCACAATATGCTCGCTTGCTAGCATCAGCAATTGATTCAAAATCTTCAACATGAGCTACTCCTACTATCCTCCTGTAATCCAAGAAACTCAAGTAAATGTTCAAAACATTGAGCTACCAACTATAAGATGCATCAATTTTCTCAGTGGACTACAGCACATATAGATGAAATCAGCTAAATTAAATATGAAGAGAGGAGGGGGCGTGGAGGGTCGGGATGTTCTCCTACTTAGCTTTTTTGTCTTTTCAACATCATTATGGTATCATAGTAAATTCTGCTAAGGATGTAGACAATGTAGGCTTAATAACTCGTTACACATTTCAGCGTATGATTACCAGCATTTAGTCATTAATAAAAAAGGATGATCATTAGAGAATCCTTAATTATCTGGTTATTTTTTGCAAGAGTATTCGTTATAATAAACTGGAGTGGCAAATGAAGTTCACATGGCCTGGGAACCTTTGAGCACATGCCTGGGAAATGTGGAGCAGCAGAGCATCTAGAACGCTCCCTATCAAATTCTAATTGTATAAAACAATAGATTAGCAACCATGTAAATAAAAGGACATGGTGGTTAAACTGAAACTAAACACAGACCCATGCGTGATGTCTCAACCAATATGAAGTCATAAATCCTCCACCGCTTAATCCAAAAGGGAATGACTGAATGTATCATCAAACAAGTGTGAATACACTCACAGAAGTGGTATAGAACTAAAAGCTGGAGCATGGATAAGCTAATGTCTATAATCTTTTAAAGTTGTAAATAGTATGTGTAGTTCCCATTATATAACTTCTATTGGAAATCAACATATTAAAACTGTCAAATATTTTTTGTCATGGGCAAGCAGAGCAAGTGAAATTTTTGTGAACATGTTGTTGAAGGCGTATCAGAATGCAGTCTGAAAATATTTGCATAATTGTTCTTTATGAAACATTATCATCTAGAGTAATTTCCTCATTAAGCTTGAATTAGTAATTTAAGAATTCTAAAGTGGAATAAATGAAATAACATAACAAGATATACTTCTGTAGGATTACCTTATCATTTTAGCAGCACCAAATCCCAGAGCATCATGGAATAAATCTGCCATGTACCTCTTCTGGACAAGGAGTTGAAGTTCAGACTTGTTGTATATAGACACAGGATATGCCTCACCATTCCCATCCTTGTGTTCATCCCAGAGTGAAATGAACTTCTTCTGAAAAAGATTCCAAGTTTCTTCAGTCGTCTTCAAAATCCACTGTTGTATGCCTGCAAATAAGATGGATACAGTTCGTCAGAAATTAAAAAAAAAAAGTTCCAGTGTCAGTGGAGGATTGATAAATTGTCCTGGGTTGAACTGCAAGGTAAAAAAAGAAAAAACAAAAGAAACCAACTATGCATTATCATAATCTTTAGACAACATTGAGAAACAATAATCGAGGGAACATGAAGTACATGAAATAACTTCTATGTGGAATTTAAAGGAACAACATGTGCACCAACTAGAAGGTTTGTCGACCAGCAACTGCAAACATTGGCTGAAAGGAGAAGAAGCATCCAAGCTCGTCATCATATGTCAAGAGATGTCTACTCATGGGAAATCCATGACATGTGTCACTTTCCCTTTGACTGCATATAACATTTTAGCTGATAAGAGCTTAACCGAAAATTGGAAAATTTTGTCAAGTCATAGCTACTTTCCCTTCAAGTAATAGCTTTAGATTTTGGTTGGTTAGCAATCCATTTTTGGATACAAAGTATTAGTCTCTATTGCTGTCCTTAATAAGTCCTGGTAAAGTACTAGGTTGGTCCTTCAAGTCAGTCATTAAGAATGATTCTCTGGACTCGAGTGTCTATAGGGCTCTCAGGGAAATGATATTAATTGAAACCCATCAATCACTTCCCAACCATCAAAAAGGGCTTGTCCTTGGTATCTACATTCTCTATTCCTATAATTTCTGCTTCATCTCCTTCAATTTCGAACCTCTTATCCTTCTGCCTCCTTATGCCTTGTTTCCCTTCTTCATCTTTACTTTCTTCCTTACTCTTTTCTTCAATTAAGCTGTATCTTTGGCATGTTTGACAAACTTGACCTTGTCCATGTGTCGAAACCATGACTGCAAACAAAGCAATCAAAATTTAAGCTGATAACAAGCTGTATTATAGACTGGAATTAAGCATGTCACTGATAACATCACTGTATTATAGACTGCAACTAGATCTTCAACTTGATTGCAATTAAGCATTTCACTGCATTATAGACTGCAACTAGATCTTCAATTAAGCATTTCACCGATAACATCAAAGTATATCAAACCGTATTATAGACGGCAAACAGAAATTTACCATGACTACAGGTTAATTCTTCATGAATAGTAAATACTGTGACTTCACACATATGATATCAGGGAAAAAGAAATCAAGAATTATAAAACTAATGCCTTCTAATGGACTTCACAAAAATAAGTGGAATATGAAAAATAGAAATATGACAGAAGGTTGTAGTAAGAAGGTTCATTGCTATTTCTTTGTGTATGTGGTAAGAGTTCACGAACCATGTGATTCTCAAAAGCTGTTCTGTAACAACTTGAGTTCAGAACACTATCTTGGCCACTGGAAGTTGATTAATTACTGAGACATACGGAGGACTTAAACACTGTATGCCTAAATTACTTACTCGTAAATTGAAAATTATGCCTACTGCACACAAATGAATACAGAAGAATGGTATCTGAAGTGAGAGAGGGGGAAGATAAACATACTTGACGGTCATTCCCTTTATCAGCATGCCCATCTTGTGCAAAGAAGGCCAATATTAGGTTCCTAAAAAGGCTCCTATGTCAAACCCCATGGGTCCATAAAAAGCAAACTCTGGATCAATGACCTGGGTAGAATCACCAGTCACCATGATAGAACCGGTATGAAGATCTCCATGAATTAGGGCTTGTGCCCTCTCACAGAACCTACACATAGGAAAATACATGTCACATGATTTTTCATGCGCAGCATGATGCAAAAGAATATACATAGTGGTGTTCCGAAAGAAGGAATCATTAGCAAGACAAGGATTACTTAGATTTCAACTCAGCCACTTCAATCTTTAAAGTGTCGTCTTCTCGAACTGCCTCAGCATCATGATCAAGGTAAGGAGAAGTCCAACGATTATACTGAGCCACCCTATATGGGTCTGAAAAGATAACCTGCTCAGTGAGCCTACAAAGCTCCACATTTCCACAAAATTCTGCAACTGCAAAATTCATGTAGAAGACATGTTAACAAAGTTATCATATGCATACTACACTTAATCTTGTTAAGACATGTTAACTAAGTTATTATATGCATGCTACACTTAATCTTGTTAAGACTTTTGACACAGAGGGAACTACTAAAGTTTTATAAATGGTGCAAGAAATGTCAAGCAATGCTTCTTGAGAAAAAACCTCTTATTTGCAAGAAATAGTATTCAACATGAGCTGCAGAGACATCCATTCAGTATTACATATATGTAAGAATCTCACAAAGTAGTAGGGCCGCCACATGTTCAAAGGTAAAGAAATGACACTACCAAACAGGGAAAACAAAATTGCAAAAAGTCATCTGAATAAAATATGGAAGCATTGCAAACTAATGCATGACTAAAACATTTAAAGATAGAAGTGGAAAATATGAAGCAGTGCTTCTTGATAAAGACACTCCAATTTCCAAGATGTAGTACTCAACATGAAGTGGAAATACATATTGCGCTTCAGATCAGTATACACATATGCATAAGCTCTTAGAATATAAGGGGCAAAACACTTTACAAAATGTTCCTTGGGAGAAAGTTTGTAGTTAACAAGAATAGATACTAGCAACAGGAGGAGCGAGAACTGACAGTTCTCTAGAAGCCTAACAAGTAAAGAAGGTTTAATTTGATGCAGATCAAAATGCTTTTAACCAAATTTTATGAATAAACCATTTTTTATAAAAGAGAAATTAAATATGATAAGGTAACACCGTAATTGATGTCAAAGTGTGGGGATCCCTTGGTGCTGCAGGATTCACAGATTGTACCAACTTCGCAAATGACCTTATTCCAAGCCCATACAGCACTTGTGCAAGGTCCATTGAGCACTACCCATTGTTGAACTTTTTGCACACCTTTTAGTCTACACCCTAAGACAAGTTTCAAGACTTCAGTTACGCAGCTACAGCCACACATCGGAGCACCAAGAAGAACACAAAAGACTAAGATGTTAGATGTATGCCCTAGAAGCCAATTGTTGGCTGACACATTTATATTTTCAGGATCTTTCTTATATTTGTAAACTTTATTATTAATAAAAGATATTTCATTTTCATTCATATTTGTGTCCATGATTTATCCTAAAATTAACAAAAATGATTTGTATATTTTCAAAATGTTGAGAATTTAAGACATACATTATTAGTGGTTAGTTTCTAAATGCTCCCGATTGTAGGATTGTCACAGAGGACAGTGATCAATTGATTTAAGATCGGTGCATAGATCACCTCTCTTATGGGTAGACGAGTCTCGAGTCTACGGTATGGTAACATTAGGGTGAGAGTGCAGGTAGTTGTTAGAGAACAACTTACACTGAGTGTGACCAACACGAGAACCACTTGGATGTCTACGCACTCATAAGTGATTTTCTCGATGCTGCAATGGTGTGAGTGATCCTTTGACCTGCAGTGTCATTGGCTATTCACAGCGAGGCTACTGAGTTTGACTGCACGTTCCCTTGGTCCCTAACCATTCGGGTCCTTGCTGTGTATGTTGGCTACAGTAGGTTCAGATTCGCTATTAGAATAGAATGCACCTATATGGAATCTATCGATCTTGATAGAAAAGGAGGAATCCTATGCGATTAGCAAGACTGAGCAGAAAGTCTTCGACCGAAGCAAATTTGAATACTGCAAAAGAGTTTCCACAGGATTCATAAGTGAACTCGAGTTGAGCCAATCTGATATATGACTAACGATGGAGTTTGACGAATTCTCCATGACCTCCGTCAAATCAGGACTCACGATAGAGGGACTGAATCACACAGTAACTGCACCTAAAAATTCATATTTTTCTATTCTACTGAATTGCCACTACATGCTGCTAGGCATCACTGGTAGATTGTAAGAACTCACTAGAATTATTTTCGGATCAACGATTCTTGTTGGATTAAGCTAGAATTGTTCTGATCCATTGAAAGAAATTTCGATGATACTGTGATGGAGATCACGGTATGTCTCACTATCAAACAGAATAGGACTTGAGGGATCACACACAAAAGTAGTTTGACCCGATCAACGGCTTAGATCAAATTCGAATTATCAATTTGATTGATGGTTTGAATTTGAAAATTGCTAATTTATAAATGTTACGGACTCAGTAACTGCTAATTGTTAGCACAGAAAATTAATGGCAAATGTTGTAATTTAATTGAGATTGATTAAATTATGGATCAAGTCCTAATTAATTTAAATTAGATTTAATTTAATTGGGCTTGATTTAATTTAATGTTAATTAGGTTTAATTATCCAAATTAGATTTAGATTTCAATCCTGATTGAATTAGGTTTGACAGCCTTTCAAATTTGATTTGATTCGGGCTCAATTTGGACTCAATTTGGATCCAGTTTGAACCTAATTGACCCTGACCCTTAGAGCCCAGGTTCTCTGGGCTTCTCTCTTCAAGTGGCTGATCAGAAAGTGGATGAAGCGGTGATTATTCTAGTTATTTTCTTAGCACGCATGTAAAAGGGGTGTAGAGAGGTTGTTACATAGTTTCTTGATTAGTTAGGACTCTTATCTAGATAAGAGATAAAGCCCAACTAATCTAATTGATACCTATCTGATTTTGGCGTGGGAAACCAGCAAATTTTGTGCGACAAAATTATTTAAGGAGGGAGTTTTGGCGTGAGGTTTGTAATCCTTGTTTTGTGTGCTAACATTCTTGCCGCCCACTTTCTCCCCCATGCCAACTACTTTATTCCATCTTCCACGCCCCACTCCTTCTAGATCAGATCTAGAGAGAGATCTTAAAAAGAGAGAAAGAAAATGAAGAAGTTCTTGATTTTTCTTGGAGATTAGGATCAATCTCCAGGATCTCATATAGGGCTGCTTCAAGTAATACAAGGATAAGGGCCCTGATCCAAGCCCAAAAATGAAGCCTACAAGGGAGTTAGCACCCTGGAGGTTTCAGAGTTCTGATCGAAACATCTTTATATGGATACCAGCAAAGGCTGGACGCTTGCGTGGCTACGACAGCAACCCCAGATATCTGCAGGATTCGATCCGACGAAGAAGGAAAAAATGATCAGATATACCTTCTTCTCGCTGTTTATGATTTCAGATCTGTATTCATAAATTTATTCATGCATGATAGACGATCCTAGAGGTGATTATGATTTAAAATCAGCATACTTAGATCAGATTAAAATTTTAAAATCTGCTTCCGCTGTGGTTACCGTAATCGTATAGATCTATACATGTGAATCAACCTTTTTCTAACAATGGTATCAGAGCCACATCGTTCTAGCATGTTTTAAATAAATTTTAGATCTGAAATCTGATTTGCATAAATCAGATCCATATTATTTTCATGAGTTTGACATCATTCTGAAATAAGATTGTCCTAGCATAACTTTGTTATGCTGAAAGGTTATCCTAGAATGATGTAGAACATCGCAGTTTAGTAGATCTGAAAATTTTCGCGTTTAGAACCTGATTTTCATATATATATGATCTGATTTATTGTTCATATATCTGATATATGAAAGATAATTTGATCTGAAATTTAATAGATTACATATTTTGATATGTTAGATTAAATTTCTAGTAGCCTAAAGATCCTAGATGTATGTGATCCAGGTTTTAGATCTAGTTTTTGTTTGCATGCATATTAGATATGTATTTTAATTAATTTTAGATTGTAAAATTATATATGTAATATATAATTTGTTCTCACATGATCTGAATTTAATTTCTGCAAAAATCTAGATCTGAAACCCTAAGATCTATTTTGCATGAAATCCTGAAATTATAGCTAGCTTACCTGCTGAGTCAACTAGGATTCAGTTCGAGTCGACTCGAGTTCTTGACAAGTTGACTCATCATTGTTGGAGTTGATTCAAGACCCTGGTGAGTCGGCTCATTTACATATGAGTCGACTCAATCTTGCAGGCGTGGATTTACAGTTTCTGTTCGTCACAGATGAGTCAACGCGAGTTCCAGGGCAAGTCGACTCGAGCCTGTTGACAGCAAAATTGCATGTGATGCAATCTAAATTACTTTAGATTAAAATAGATTTGACATCTAAAGTAAATCCACGTTCATAATGCATTTAATTAAAATTAAGATTCAAAATTATAAGATCTAAACTTATGAATTTAAGATCCAAATTTCAATTGCATAAAATATGGTGTTAAGCGTATGGGTAGCTCAATTAGATCTACTTTGAGCAATTGATCAAACCGAATCAAATGTTGATTAAGATTAGGTCAAATATGCTCATGACCAACCCAATTAATTGTAGTTTGGTCGGATCGATTAACAGCCATATGTTATCGATCAACTTAAGACCTAATTAGGCTCAGTAGATCGAGCCCGAGTCAATAGGCTAATCTGATCGATTCTAATCAATCAATTTGATGTCTAAGACAAGTACATAGATGATGGTTATTTAATTGGTTCTATTGTCTGACCTGACCAATTCATTGAT
This sequence comes from Elaeis oleifera, assembly GCA_000441515.1. Classification (NCBI taxonomy): domain Eukaryota; kingdom Viridiplantae; phylum Streptophyta; class Magnoliopsida; order Arecales; family Arecaceae; genus Elaeis; species Elaeis oleifera. The sequence continues at coordinate 304,433 of KE504900.1, forward strand.
GTCTAAGAAAAGCAACGGTAGGACCCCACATATCTTAACTTACCTAGCCATTTTGGCAGATTATGTTTTATATTAGGTTACTTAATGACTCAAGCTAGTCCATGCCACTAGATTAGTCATAACCATTATAACTAATTAAGAAAAAAATTTGAACCTAAATCTCCTCAATCAAATATTAAGTCTAGCGATCTTCCACCCTTATAGAGATGCAGGTGCCTTACTGACATTGATCGTTCTTGGCTGGTCATAGTGGTTCGGTTGCATCGGAAAGGTACAACTACTCTATGGCATTAGATGTCTCAAGGTAGAGATGGGGTTGGCACCAATAACTGTTAGGTGAGGGACCCAGTGATGACTTTGCATCCGCTTGTATATGGTGGATTTGACTTAACTAAGAAATGTGCCAATAACTGTTAGATGAGGCCATAAGACTTAGAGACTGAACCTGCTGCATCTTGTTTAATGAAGCAATGGATAAGGTATTGTCCACTCATTGGTTCATGCATCATCAATAACTGTTAGGTAAAGTACACATGGATCAGTGGGAGCGCAGTATCTACTAGAAACTGATCACATATAGGTTTTTGTTTCTCCACCCGAGGAGTATGAGAGATTCGTAGAAATAGTGGGAGCCTTGTTTGTTTATTAAAATTCCTATAACAAACATTTACAAGTACAAACATCTAATTGAAAATTGTTTCTCTCTGCAATTAATTAACCATGTCGAGTTCAAACCCTCTAGCCCGAATCTTTGACACTAATAGGTTGATCGGATTGAATTACAAAGACTGACTTCAGAACTTGAAAATCATTCTCAGCTCTGAAAAATTGACTCATGTCCTAGACCAAGAGATACCTGTGTTGCCGGCTCGTCCATCTCCTAATCAACGAGCAACACTTGACAAGTGGATGGACGAAGACACAGGGCTAGGTGCTATATTCTTGCGTCCATGTCCAATGATCTTCAACGCCAGCATGAAGACATGAGGACTGCCAAACAGATTCTGACTCACCTGCAAGAGTTGTATGGTGAGCAAAGTCGTATAGTGAGCAGAGTTGTATGGCTCGTTTGAAGTCGTCCGTAGATTTTTAGAGTGAAAATGCGTGATGGACGGTTCGTACACGATCATTGTCTGACAATGATCGTGGACATTGAAGAGCTTCAAAAGCTCAAAATGAATATGGATAAGGAACTGCAGGTGGATCTGATCATTCAGCCCCTTTCTGATTTGTATGGACAGTTCATCATGAACTACCATATAAATAAGATTGATAGCATTTTGCCTGAGTTGTTGAATATATTGATGACAGCTGAGGGCACCTTGAAAAGTTCAAGAAGAATGGTTCTTACTATGGAGCAAACTTTTTTCAAGAGAAAGTCTATTGGAAAGAAGAACAAAAAGCCTGCAAAGAAGCAAAAGATCGAGAGTGGGAAGAAAAGGAAAGCTCCAAAGAAAGCCAGCGACAAGAAAAATATTCCACTGCAATGTCGAAGGCCACTAGAGAAAAAATTATCCTACATACCTGACCATAAGGAAAAATAAGAAGAAAGACGCGCTTTCTGAAGGTA
>KE504900.1:339418-356550 GCA_000441515.1 Elaeis oleifera
TTTTTTATTTTATTATTGAGTTAAAATTAAAAAATTAAAAAATATGTTTGATAATTACGTTGCTATAAAGCAAAAATAACATTTGGGGATAGCAGGAAGGGAATTCGTATTTTTACTTTTGATTTGACATTTTAGACGTAGAGAATAAAAAAAAACAGAAAATAAATTTTAAAAGTAAAAAATTTATTTATATATAAATAATTATTTTGATTATTTAATTTAATTTTTATTTTCATGACGTTATCAAATATTATTTTAAATTTTATTTTTAAAATTAAAGATAAAAATATATTTTTTAATAACTAACCAAACGCACCCTAAGCGAGCGGAAGCTATTGTTTGGGATGGAACTTCGTGCCTGGGTTGTGACATAATTTTTGTTTATGCGTCTGGAAAGTACTCCTAGGCTTAGCCTTGAACATAACCACTTGAACTCGGAGTTCAGGCCACAACTAAGATTTTAGAGTTTGAACCTGACAATGAGACTAGACATGTCCTTTTATTAGTTTGTCAAGTTTGACTTAGAGATCCAGGCCCATCAAAAGTTTTGGAAAATGTGGTTCCGTTCAAGTTCATCCTACCATCTATTTACCTTCATCATCTGATGGTATGTACTCAATTAAGAAGTCAGAATCTTGCATCATACGTGACAATGGTATTAAGCAAGCGAAGTAATGCTGAGGGCATATCAAATATTTGGGAGTATTGGTATGGTAAAGTAAAGCAATTTATGGTGATGTTACTGAAGAGTAATGAGAAAAAAATCAAGTTCAGAGCACAGTGATCATTCATGAGAGGGAACAAGTGGGCACAGGTGATAAAAGGAAGGCTTCATGTTATAGCACAGAAGAAGGTCTTGGTTTCACTCCGAACAATGGCCGAATAGGCATTTGCAGCACAAGTTGAAGGTATAATGGACATGGGAATGTACATAACCAAACACGTAGGTTTGATAAATCCACGTTGCACGAATTACTCACATCTGAATTCCGCAGGAACTGCATGTGACATAACGTTATGATTACAAACAACTAATATCTCTATTTTGACGGTGTGGTCAAGCATTCACCTTAAGCATATATTGAGGGGAAAGGAGCAACGTCTTCTCAAACCACAGCTTAATATTATTCCTGGATCGCCGAAATGACTTGATTGATAGATTGGAATCGGCGTCTCTCCTTGAGAAGCATTTTAGCAAAGTCAAGGGCACGGCGCTCACAATATGCTCGCCTGCTGGCATCAGCAATTGATTCAAAATCTTCAACATGAGCTACTCCTACTATCCTCCTGTAATCCAAGAAACTCGAGTAAATGTCAGAAACATTGAGATACCAACTATAAGATGCATCAATTTTCTCAGTGGACTACAGCACATATAGATGAATTCAACTAAATTAAATGTGACGAGAGGAGGGGGCATGGAGGTCGGGATGTTCTCCTATTTAGCATTTTTGTCTTTTCAACATCATCATGGTATAATCGTAAATTCTGCTAAGGATGTAGACCATGTAGGCTTAATAACTCTTTACACTTTCGAGTGTACGATCGCCAGTTTTCAGTCATCAATAAAATATTATGATCGTTAGAGAATCCTTAATTATCTGGTTATTTTGGCAAGAGTATTCATTATAATAAACAAGAGTGGCAAATGCAGTTCACATGGCCTGGGAAACTTTGAGCACATGCCTGGGAAATGTGGAGCAGCAGAGCATCTAGATCGCTCCCTATCAAATTCTAATTATATAAAACAATAGATTAGCAACCATGTAAATAAAAGGACATGGTGGTTAAACTGAAAATAACACTGACCCATGCGTGATGTCTCAACCAATATGAAGTTATAAATCCTCCACCACTTAATCCAAAAGGGAATGACCGAATGTATCATCAAACAAGTGTGAATACACACACAGAAGTGGTACCCAAAGAACTAAAAGCTTGAGCATGAATATGCTAATGTCTATAATCTTTTAAAGTTGTAAATAGTATGTGTAGTTCCTATGATATAACTTCTATTGGAAATCAACGTATTAAAACTGTCAAATACTTTTGTCTTGGGCGAGCAGAGCAAGTGAAATTTTTGTCAACATGCTGTTGAAAGCGTATCAGAATAAAGTCCGAAAATATTTGCATAATTGTTCTTGAAACATTATCATCTGGAGTAATTTGCTTCAATAAGCTTGAATTAGTAATTCAAGAATTCTAAAGTTGAATAAAATGAAATAACATAACAAGATATACTTCCGTAGGATTACCTTATCATTTAGCAGCACCAAATCCTAGAGCATCATGGAATAAACCTGCCATGTACCTCTTCCGGACAAGGAGTTGAAGTTCAGGCTTGTTGTATATAGACACAGGATATGCCTCACCATTCCCATCCTTGTGTTCATCCCAGAGTGAAATGAACTTCTTCTGAAAAAGATTCCAAGTTTCTTCAGCTGTCTTCAAAATCCACTGTTTGTATGCCTGCAAAATAAGATAGATACAGCTCGTCAGAAATAAAAAATAGTTCCAGTGTCAGTGGAAAGATTGATAAGATGGCCTGGGTTGAACTACAAGGTTAAAAAAAGAACAAGAAACCAACTGTGCATTATTATAATCTTAAGAGAACATTGAGAAACAATAATCAAGTGAACATGTAGTACATGAAATAACTTTTATGTGGAATTTAAAGGAACAACATGTGCACCAACTAGAAGGTTCATCGACCAGCAATTGCAAACATTGGCTGAAAGGAGGAGAAGCATCCAATCTCATCGTCATATGTCAAGAGATGTCTACTCATGGGAAATCCATGACATGTGTCACTTTCCCTTGACTGCATATAACATTTCAGCTGATAGGAGCTTAATTGAAAATTGGAAAATTTTGTCGAGTCATAACTACTTTCTCTTCAGGTAAGCTTTAGATTTTGGTTGGTTAGCAATCCATCTTGGGATAGAAAGTACTAGTCTCTATTGCTGTCCTTATTAAGGACTGGTAAAGTACTAGGTTGGTCCTACAAGTCAGTCATTAAGAATGATTCTCTGGACTCGAGTGTCTATAGGGCTCTGAGGGAAATGATATTAATTGAATCCATGAATCACTTCCCAACCATTAAAAAGGGCTTGTCCTTAGTATCTACATTCTCTATTCCTATAATTTCTGCTTCATCTCCTTCAATTTCGAACCTCTTATCCTTCTGCCTCCTTATCTCTCATTTCCCTTCTTCATCTTTACTTTCTTCCTTACTCTTTTCTTCAATTAAGCTGTATCTTTGGCATGTTTGACAAACATGACCTTGTCCGTGTGTCTAAACCATGACTGCAAACAAAAGCAATCAAAAATTAAGCTGATAACAAGCTGTATTATAGACAGCAATTAAGCATGTCACTGATAACATCACTGTATTATAGACTGCAACAATATTGCAATTAAACTCATCATAGGCTGTATTATAGACCGCAATTAAGCATTTCACTGCATTATAGACTGCAACTAGATCTTCAATTAAGCATTTCACTGATAACATCAAAGTATATCAAACTGTATTATAGACTGCAAACAGAAATTTACCATGACTACAGGTTAATTCTTCATGAGTAATAAATACCATGATTTAACACCTATCATATCAAGGAAAAAGAAATCAAAAATTATAAAACTTAATGCCTTTTAACGGACTTCACTAAATAAGTGGAATATGAAAATAGAAATATGACAGAAGGTTGTAGTAAGAAGGTTCATTGATATTTTCTTTTGTGTATGTGGTAAGAGTTCACAAACCATGTGATTCTCAAAGCTGTTCTGTATCAACTTGAGTTCAGAACACTAGCTTGACCACTGGAAATTGATTAATTACAGAGATACATGGAGGACTTGAACACTGCATGCCTCAATTACTTACAAGTAAATTGAAAATTATGCCTACTGCACACAAATGAATACAGAAGAATGGTATCTGAAGCGAGAGAGGGGGGAAGATAAACATACTTGACGGTCATTCCCTTGTCAGCATGCCCATCTTGTGCAAAGAAGGCCAATATTAGGTTTCCTAAAAAGGCTCCTATGTCAAACCCCATGGGTCCATAAAAAGCAAACTCTGGATCAATGACCTGGGTAGAATCACCAGTCACCATGACAGAACCAGTATGAAGATCTCCATGAATTAGGGCTTGTGCCCTCTCACAGAACCTACACATAGGAAAATACATCTCACATGATTTTTCATGTGCAGCATGATGCAAAAGAATATACATAGTGATGTTCAGAAGAAGGCATCATTAGCAAGACAAGGATTACATAGATTTCAACTCGGCCACTTCAATCTTTAAAGTGTCATCTTCTCGAACTGCCTCAACATCACGATCAAGGTAAGGAGAAGTCCAACGATTATACTGAGCCACCTTATATGGGTCTGAAAAGACAACCCGCTCGGTATGCCTGCAAAGCTCCACATTTCCACAAAATTCTGCAACTGCAAAATGCATGTAGAAGACATGTTAACAAAGTTATTATATGCATACTACACTTAATCTTGTTAAGACATGTTAACAAAGTTATTATATGCATACTACACTTAATCCTATTAAGACTTTTGATACAGATGAAACTACTAAAATTTTATAAATGGTACAAGAAATGTCAAGCAATGCTACTTGAGAAAAAAAACTCTTATTTGCAAGAAATAGTATTCAACATGAGCTGCAGAGACATCCATTCAGTATTACATATATGTAAGAATCTTACATAGTAGGGCCGCCACATGTTCAAACGTAAAGAAATGACACTACCAAACAGGAAAAAAAATTGCAAAAAGTCATCTGAATAAAATATGGAGGCATGGCAAAGTAATGCATGACTAAAACATTTAAAGATAGAAGTGGAAAATATGAAGCAGTGCTTCTTGATAAAGACACTCCAATTTCCAAGATGTAGTACTCAACATGAAGTGGAAATACATATTACGCTTCAGATCAGTATACACATATGCATAAGCTCTTAGAATATAAGGGGCAAAACACTTTACAAAATGTTCCTTGGGAGAAAGTCTGTAGTTAATGAGAATAGATACTAGCAACAGGATGAGTGAGAACTGAAAGTTCAAGTAAAATCTAGAAGCCTAACAAAGAAGGTTTAATTCAATGCAGGTCAAAATGCTTTTAACTAAATTTTATGAATAAACCATTTTTATAACAGAGATTAAATATGATAAGCTAACACTGTAATTGATGTCAAAGTGTGGGGAACCCTTGGTGCTGCAGGATTCACAGATTGTACCAACTTAGCAAATTACCTTATTCCAAGCCCATACAGCACTTGTGCAAGGTCTGTTGAGCACTAGCCATTCTTGAACTTTTTGCACACCTGTTATTCTACACCCTAAGACAAGTTTCAAGACTTCAGTTACACTGCTACAGCCACACATCTGAGCACCAAGAAGAACACAAGAGACTAAGAAAGGCACATAGGTGGAAAGGTTATGCCTTCAATTGGATTACTTCCACACTCTGTTTGCTCGCAAACAAGAGTAACACTCTTATTTATGCCTTTAAAGCCAGAAAAAAACACTGGACAGGAACCACGCAGAAATGGTGTTTGTCACCTATATAATGCCTAGATATTTCATAGGAATTAGAAACTCTAACCTTCCAAAGAACTCCCACCATCTCACAAATCATGTAGTTTTCTGGAACCTTCCAGACGACATCAGAGACCTCCACAAAGTGTAGGACTCCATTACTTTGGTAAATAATAAACAATCAGTTGGATCAATTGCTCCAAAATTACGATCATTCTTTAAATCCTTTGCTTAACATCATTTTAAGCACGATAATTTTCTATAGAAATGATAATTTGATTAGTTAGTGGTGATGAGATCATAGTTTGATCTGAAGTGTCATGGAGGGTCATCATATATCCAAGTGCCCAACACATCAAGAATGTAAAGACTTCTAGTTTTGGAGTAACCTTAGAAATCCCGTACAACTGCAGAATAAACACAAAGTAATGCATATTCTCATGTTTATCATTGTTCTAAACCAAATAAAATGCACACATATGAGCAAAACAGTTGCTGAGAGCCTTGTAGCTCAGCCATAGGAGGCAGCGAGATTGCAGTAGAAGAGTGCAAAAGAAATTTGAGAATCTAAGCCTTAATTGTTTACAAATATTTAGGAAACTAGCAACTTTCAGAAAGTATCAAATAAAGGAATTAATAGCTAATATAAAGATATGGAGGATATCTACAAGAGTCTAGCTATCATCATCAGTTTTACAGTTGTGACTTTCAAATTATAATATTTTAAAGCTAAAATCAAGAAAGGAAAGGAAAAAAAGTAAACTAAATGATGAGACGATTCATGCATTCTAATCCAGCATGGTCAAAAGTTTTATATAGAAGCCACACCTGCATGTCTATGGTCTAATGTAGAATGATAAAGAAGAGATGTGAAGAAAGTGTCTTTGCCATGTAGTCTGACATATGTTGAGCAAGCAATGGATATTCAATTCCAGCAATCAATCCTTTCCGCAAAATTATGTGTGGTGGCTTCAAGTAGCGCATGGCAATCAAAGACATAGGCCGGTCAAAATGGTAAACTTCTGGTACATGATCTGGACACCATCGACCTTGCTCTTTAATGCCAATGCCTCAAAATACGCACGCTCCTTTGTCAATGGCCACGATTCGCCTATGATGCGAAGGTACGGAAGAGCCTAATTTGTCATGAAGAAGGATGAGATAATCTTGAAGCAGCATCAGAAAGAAGGAAGACAAAAGCCGGCCCTTATATTATACGATGAAAAGCAAATATCGCCCAAGCAGAAATCGACAAGAATGACAATTGTTCCATATATATGCAGTAGTTCTTAGCCTTTTGTTTTTTTCGAAGAAAGGTATAAATATTTGATACCAAGCAAGTGAAAGGCTTTTCACATGTCAAATGGCACCAAGGCACGGCTTCAAGCATGTTATAGCACTCTAGCCAAAGCAAATCTCATTTAAAAAGCAAGAGTTTTAGAAGCTTAGCCTCTTTACTCACCTGTGCATCTCCTATAGCATGCATATAGCTGGAAAAATGATTATGCGTAAGATTTTAGATTTTCCCTTTTGTCTTATAACACATGGATACTTCAAGTCCCAAAGGGAAAATATATTGGGTCACTTCCAAGATTAGTTGAGATTAGGTAATACAGAGAATGACCACTGATTTTTCGCATAGATGGTATATCAAGCTAATGTGGCTAAGTTAAAAATAAAAAAAAGGGGTACTCTTCAAGTAAAGGGCTTAGCAGTTGGCAATAATAATTGGTTGCACAATCAAGATTGGCCGTCCATGCTTGCTGCTAATGCTGAAGGCACGTGTTTTTAGAGGAAAATGCTAAGTGCATGTTAATGATGAAATTTAATAGATTGTAGGACAATTATACATGTATAAGAATACTCCTAAAATAAGGAATAATTTACTATTTTTGATCTCCTTCTACAATCTCACAATCTTTATATACCGACCAAACCTCCTTTTTATTCCTTTTTTTTTTTTTTGGTCAACATATCTTCATCAGCTCCGCCTCCAAGCCAAGCTTATTCAACCATATCTCTATATAAAATCTAACCTAACCCTATGCTGAGACTTATAGCAAAATCTATTCCGCTTAGCTTAACCCATATGTTCACCCTATAGCCTTTCAAACTCCATCGCGCATCTCCTTCCAATTGACTTGGACAAACTAGCACACCTAAAAACGTCTTTCAAAGCATACATCACTCCTCAAAAAAGATCCACGAATCATTTATACTGAAATCCACAGATAAATTGGACAAAAACCCAGACAAAAGCTTTCCCAATCCAATCGTAAGTGATGCTCGAACCATGAAGAAAATCGCAAACAAGCATCTTATCGAGCTAATAGCCAAGAACCCGATCAATAAAACCATAAGCAAGCCGAGAAAGCACCGAAGAAGAGTACCTGCTTGATGACCAAGGATCCGGCAGGGCCGACGACGATGTAGACGAAGTTGAGGTTCCCGTCACCGACTTCTTTGATGACGAGGCCGTCCAGCTGGTTCCCCAGCTGCGCGTGGAGGGTGGGCGTCTCCTTGATGTAATCCACGACGGATTTCTCGTCCAGAGGCCTGAATCCATCGGCCGCCGCCATGGCTCTCGGTTTCTAAGATCTAAACGGCACAGAAAGCTGAGAAAAAGTAGAAGAAGAAATGATCAAGTGTTTTGAGGCGGGAAAGCCTGCAACCGATTCATTGAACCTGACCGGCTTTTCACCTGGATGGGGTTTGACCCGCCGGAAAGAGAGAGTTCCTCGCCCGCTAACCTCCAATCTGCGGTTTATGATAAATAATAAAGGAATTTAAAAAAAATATTATTTTTTAAATTTAATTTCAATCTACCCCATTCAAATTATTTTTAAAATATGATAAATATACTGATTGGACTATGAAGTGGTGGAAATGTATTTTGAACCCGTGATTTCAAGCTGAGACGGGATGCCAATAAGAAACTGCATGCTGGAGATGCCATTTCAGTAAAATCATATCTTTAACATGCGATTTTTTTTTTTCTCTTCCTCCCTTTTGTACCAAGCAAAAACGTCGGGGTCACCGGCGGAAGATGCAGGGGGCGCAGGGTGGGGAGGGACTACAAGGGGCATAGGGTATGACCGCCAGGACTAGGGGAGGCCAGGGTCAATAGAAGTGCAGCCGGTGGGGCGTAGGGTGCGACACGGGGGAGCCGCAGGGGCACGTGGGGCCTGCGCACAAACAACGGACGGGAAGCCACAACAGTTGCATTGCAAACGGCGATGGCCTGGGCCTTGCGAGGGGAGGGAAGGCAGCCATAGCGATGGGGAGAAACAGGCCTGGGGTCTGGAGGGACGGCGTGGAGGAGCGGCGGTCGGACGAAGGTGCCGCAAGTGGCACACCAAAGGGGTGGGTGCGGGTCGACCACCAGCAAAAAAAGTCAGAGGATTGGTGAGGGGGGAGGGGTTGGGAGGAAGAAAAGGAGAAACGAAAAAAAAATATTAATTAATAATAAAATATTATTATTGATTAATAATAAAATATTATAATTTATGAATAATAAATAATATTTGAAAAAAAAATACATGTTGAAGATGTGATTTCACATGCGATTTCAAAAAATCGCACCTCCAACATACGATTTCTAGTTGGCTTGCCATCTCACCTTGAAATCGCAGGTTCAAAATGCGATTTCGCTATCTAGTAGTCCGATCAGCCCACCGATTGTATTTTGAAAAATAAGTTTGGATGAGGGGTAGATTTGAAATTAAATTTTAAAAAATAATATTTAAAAAAATCTAATAATAAAGAGGCCTCTATGTATCCAGAAGGAAAAATGAAGAAGAAGAAGAAAGAAAAAGCCTCCGTCATCTCGGAGGTATCGAATACAGAACGCGGGTGGGTGGCTTGAAAAGCTGATGGGGAAAGCTATTTGGGAAATGGGAACCGGATCTAAAAACGTGCAGGAGAGCGTGGATGGCCACACTACACGTGGAGCCAGGCTAGCTCACGCACATGACATCCCGCTTGATCCGAAGGTGAATAGGGTTGATGTATATCCCTTTATGCATGCTAGAATTTTTGGACGTGTTTTGCATACGAGTTATTTGGAAAGAAGAACATAAAAGGTATGTGTTGCGGCTCATCTCCGGTGGGGTAGTCAGATCATCGTGCCTGAGTGTCGAATGGTCAGGAGCCGATGAAGAAAGACCGCTCGCCAGAGAGAGGGCACAATCGAGAGGATCAAGAATGAGAGTGAGGGCTCACGGTGTGCTGAATGGAAGTAGGGTCACCTCGGGTCAGATTGAAAGGATGACTTGCGACGTCAGGTGGCAGCAGAGAGACCTGCAAGAAAGCCCATGCTAGAGATGGCTCCGATGAAGATCCTCTAATGCTCAAGTCAGTTCTCAGCTCAACAAGTGGAGCGAGTAAGGTAAGTTTGGGCTCTAAGTATTGGAATGTGTGTACCTCCTGAGGATCTTCTCTTATCTCCATTTATAGAGAGAGCGGGATGAAGGACAAAAGATGAAATATATTTCGATAACATCCTGTCATACGGAGCCGTATGGGGCATCTTTAAATAGCCTCATCAGCGGGCATGCCTTTATCCGACGTGTCAATGGTCGCGACAGTGGATCTTATAATTAATGACTTTATGATGTCTTATCATGGTGCAGAGCAGACCGCTTAGGGTATGACCTCAGAATGATGCGACTTGATGTGACTCAATGTGACTGCATGACCGTCTTACTTGACCACCAGCTATTTGGTCGATATCAATGTTCAGGTCGGCCACTAGCCGGAGCAAGATGAAAGAGATTGAAAGTAGCCCGAGGTGAATACCCCGTGTTCAGCAGTCCTAGGCTCGTCGAGTAGGGTTGAAAAGTCAGGTCGGTATATGACTGACTTGAAGTATCAGGCACCATTGGCAGCTGAAAAACCCGATCTCTGGATCAGGGCTGTTGCGATAGGCAAGTATATCGGTTTCTCATCAATGCAACTGGAGAAACAGATTGATCAATGACCGATGTAGTCTTCAACTCAGACTGTCGCCAGATCCAGGTGATATTGAGGTCGGATTTTCACCGACCTCAGTTTTCAAACAAGGTCGGCCTTCTGGTGAGACTAACTTCTTGGGGACCATGATCTTCTGATGAGGTCGACTTTTACTGAGGTAGGCCTCCTATTAAGGTCGATTAAGTGACGAGGACCTATCCCAACACTTGCCCCCCAACTTCTGAGTCTGATTACGTAGTCTTCATTAGGCGAAAGGAGTTAATCGATATGTGGATCCGAGTGATATTTTCTGACGACCATCCCTGAAAGTCGTGCGCAGCAGACTTGTTGTTTTGGGGCGAGGGTCACCATTCTGTGGAGCATCTTATCAAGTTCGAAGCATGGTGGTTGAGGTGGAGCATGGTTGCATCTCTACTTCATTTCGGATCAACTAATCTTTGGTCAATCGGGGATAAGCCGACTAACCACAACTTTTTTCGTCTGGATCTACGTCATGAACTGTAGCTCATACTCCAACGATCCTTTGGCCATAACTAGCATGCTAAGAGTTACCGAACTCCATGACTTTGTTAAACGAGTATTAGTCGAATAACGTTGGATTTTGCTTGGGTCTGCGCTGCAAACTATAGCTTATACTCCAGCGGCCCTTCGACCATGGCTGGCACGCTAACAATTGCCAGACTCCATGGCTTCGTTAAATGGACATTAGCCAAATAACGTCGGATTTCATCTTGGTCTACACTACGAACTATAGCTTATACTCCAGCAGTCCTTCGACCATAGCTGGCACGCTAACAGTTGTCGGACTCCATGGCTCCATTAAATAGGTATTAGCCGAATAATGTTGGATTTTGTTTAGGTCTGTGCTGCAAACGGTAGCTTATACTTCAACGATCCTTCAGCCATAGCTGGCATGTTAACAGTTGCCAGACTCCATGGCTCTGTTAAATGGATATTATTCGAATAACATCTCGTCAGGTATCAACTGACGATGATGTGGATTGGTCGGCTGTCAAGCGATCAAGTTACTGATATCTGAAGGAGTTTTTCGAGTCGAAAGAACATCCTAAGTCATCTACCCCCCATAGTGTGGGTCTTGTCGAGGTCATGGTCGACTCATTTTGGAGGGGCTTCTAGATGACTTCTTAAGAGTTCCTCCTCGAATTTTATCGAGGTGACCTCATGTCTCATCAGTACTACTATTGCACCTCAGATTTTATCGAGGTGACCTCATGTCCCATCGACGATCTTGAACGCATCGCACCTCCAAAACCATCGAGGTGACTTGGGGCCTTGACGAGGATTTTTGTTGTAGGCCATTCCGTCACAGAGGAGCATCATCATTTGCTATGCCTCGAGTCTCACCGAGGCTATCTTGGTCCTTGACCAAGGATTTTCGTCATCGTACCTCAGACCTGATCAAGGTGACTTCTAATTCGACAGAGGGTTCGGCCTCCGAGAGTTGAGTTGTTTAACACAGAATTGTAGGAAGAAAAAAAATTATTTATAAGGTGTTCCTATTGATAATACAGCCATAGATTCTCGACGTTTCAGATTCAAAAAAACTTCGTGCCATCCAGGCTCTCGATCTTATATGCCTCAGATCCTAAAACCATCGAAACCTTGTAAGGACCTTCCCAATTCAAGAACAACTTTTCTTGCTTGATCAATTTGGAGACTTTGGCTCTCCTAAGGACTAGGTCTCCAGCTTGGAAGATCTTGAGCTTAACTCGAGAGTTGTAGTATCGAGCTATCTTTACTGATAGGAAGCCATCCTTAGTTGGGCTTGTCTTTGAATCTCATCGAGTAAGTCCAGATCAGCTCGTTGCTTGTCCAAATTGGTCCGTTCGTCATAGCGCTCCACCTGAGTTGAAGGTAGGCCGACTTCAACCAGGATCATAGCTTCCATCCCGAATGCCAGTTTGAAGAGGGTCTTTTCGATCAGGATCCGAGGAGTTGTTTGATAAGACCATAGGATACTGGGGAGTTCATCCGCCCAACATCCTTTGGCTTGACCGATTCTTGTCTTCAGGCTTTGTAGAATTATCCTGTTGGTCACTTCAGCTTCTCCATTAAATTGAGGATGCCCGATCAAGGTAAATCTATGGATGATGTGGTACTTTGCATAGAATTTTCAAATCTGATATTATCGAATTATCGATCATTATCGATGATGATCACTCGGAGTAAACCAAAGCGATAGATGATGAATTTTCATAAAAAGTTGGTAGTCTTCCTCTCCGTTATCTGTGCCAGTGGCTCGGCCTCCATCCACTTGGTGAAGTAGTCGATGGCCACGATGATGAATCTTCTTTATCCACTAGCAGACGAAAAAGATCGAGTATATCAACTCCCACTGATCGAATGGCCATGGTGCCAACATGGTTGTGAGTTGATTTGACGGAAGTCTTTGGATATTGGTAAACCTCTGACATTGGTCACACTTCTGCACTAGATCGATAGCATCCTTCTGCATAGTCTGCCAATAATATCCTTGCCATAGTACCTTGTAGGACAGTGGCTTGCCCCAAGTAATTGCCGGATATGCCTTCATGTACCTCTCGAAGAGCGTAGTTAGCTTCGGAGGGCCGGAGGCACTTGAGCAGGGGTAAGACGCTGACCTCTGGTAGAGTTGGTCATCAATGATCATGTATCGGACCACTAGTTTTTTATTGACGTGCCTCGATAGGATCAGTCAACAAGATTTTGTTAATCAGAAACTTAATGAATGGGTCGATCTAGCTTGGTTCATGATCGATCTGAACTTGATGAACTTCCTCCTCGGAGTCGATACTTGGATTTTTGAGATGCTTGATGAAGATCTTCTCCAACTCACCGCAATCGGATGTGGCAAGGTGGGATAGAAAATCAGCTCAGATATTCTCTGAGTGGAGAATATGGTAGACCTCGAAGTAATCAAAATTTATTTGTAGAGATCTGAGTTTCTATAGATATCTGGAGAGAATTGAATCTCGAACCTCATATTCTCTTCGAGATTGTCGGCGACCAGCTACGAGTCGGTGAACACCCTCAGGTGCTTTGCATCGAGATCTTTGACGATCTTCAATCCGACTATCAAAGCTTCGTATTCAACTTGATTGTTAGAAGCTTTAAAGTCAAATCGAAGGGTGTACTCGATCACCACCCATCAATGTTGGTCAAAATGACACCCGCACCGTAATCTTGGGCGTTTAAGACTCCATCCACATGTAGAATCCATGCAGGCTCTAAAGTTTTCTTGGGGTGGTTCTCGATTTGGCTGTCGTTAGTTAGAGTGCACTCGACAATAAAATCGGCGAGTATTTGAGCCTTCATCGAGGATCGTGGGATATAAGAGAGATCGTACTCACTGAGTTCAACTACCTCTCTGGCCATCTTTTTCGAGATATCTAGTTGTTGAAGCAAAGTCCTCAGGGGAAGATCGATCAGGATCTTCACTCAGTGGGTCTGAAAATAAGGTCGCAATCATCAAGTCATCGTGATGATCATGAAGACCACCTTTTTGATCCGAGGGTATCTGACTTCCGTCCCACACAGCATCCAACTTATGTAGTAGATCGATTTCTGCACCTTATTTCTTCTCGAGCTAGTATCGAGCTCATGGCTTTAGGAGTCAAAGCCAAATACATAAATAATTCATCATCGATATTTGGCTTTGTCAGGAGTGGAGGAGAACTCAGGTACCGTCTCAGGTCATCAAAAGCCTTCTCACATTCTTCTGTCTAAGTAAAGTTCATTTACCTGAGGGTTTTGAAGAAGGGAGGCATCGCTCTACAGACTTGGAGATAAACTAGCTCAAAGATGCAACGCGTACTGCCAGCTTCTAAATATCCTGTCAAGAGGTCGAGGGCTTCATGTCAAGAACTGTCTTGATCTTCTTAAGATTGATCTCGATGCCTCGCTTCATCATCTTGAAATCAAAAAACTTTTCTGATGTGACGCCAAAGACATACTTAGTCGGGTTCAGTTTCATCCGATGCCTCCTCAGGGCGTCGAAAGCTTCTGCCAGGTCATCGATATAGAGAGCAGTTTTTTTGCTTTTCCTGAGCATATCATCGACATAGACCTCCATGTTATGATCGATCTGATTCTTGAAGATTTTATTGACCAGCCTCTGATATATAGCCCCAGCATTCTTGAGACCAAAAGGTATGACTTTATAGCAGTACAAGTATTTGTTGATGATGAATGCCGTCTCCTCTTCATCCTCCAGCACCATCCGAATTTGATTGTAGTCGGAAAAGGCATCCATGAAACTGAGCAGCTGATGGCCCGATGTGATGTCGACCAGTTCATCAATTAGGGACAGTGGAAAGCTGTCCATCAGATAAGCTTTACTCAGATCGCTGTTGATGCATATCCATCACTTGTCATTAGCTTTCTTGACTATCATAATATTCGTGAGCCAATCTGGATAGGTCACCTTATGGAATAAAATTGGCAGCTAGCAATCTATCGACCTCCTCGTCGATGGCCTTCTATCGCTTGGGAGCAAAATTTCTTCTTTTGTCTCACCGACTTGTTAGATGTATGTCCTAGAAGCCAATATAGCTGACACATTGTAATATAGCTAGGACATAATTTTGTACTTTATACATTGATTTGATCAATAAAAAGATAAGTTATTTTCATTTAAGTGTGATGTGTCCTTGAATCATTCGTGGAATTAACTTTTCGATATATATTCTCAAAGTGTTGAGAATTAGAGACATATATTTAATTTTAAAATACTTTCAGTTATAGTATCATCATGAGGACGGTGATCGATCCAGATAGATCAATGCACAGATCGCTTCCTTCGGGATAGATGAGTCTCTGATCTACAGTATAGAGACACTGAGTGACGAGTGCGGATAGTTGTTAGAGAACAACTAGTACTGAGCATGACCATACGAGAGATCATTTGGATTTTTACTAGATCGTCAGTGATCGTCTCGATGCTGTAGTTGTGTGAATGATCTTTTGACCTGAGATGATACGATTGTTCGCAGTGAGACTTCTGAAGTTTGACTGACACATAAATATGATCTCAATGAGCCCTTGTAGTGGATGTTGATGATAGTTGATCCACTATAAGAGTAGGATGCGCATCAAGATGGGATCTAGCGATTTTGATAGAGAGGAGTAGTCTTATAAAATTTGAGAGGTTAAGTCTCAGAGTCTGTGGCTACAGCAGTGTGATTGATGAAAAGAGTTTTCATAAGAATCATAATTGGACTTGAGCTGATCGAATCTATCATATGACTGATGTTGAGGTTTGACGATTTATCCATGACTTGCCATCTAGTCGGAACTCACGATAGAGAGACTGAATCACACGTTAACATACGTTGAGGTTCTTTTTGTTCTACTGAGTTGTCATTACATACTGTTAGATATCACTGGTGGATTGTGAGAGCTCACTAGGGTTGTTCTGGATCAACAATTCTTGATGAGTTAGAGTAAAATTGTTCCGATCCATTGAAAAGAGTTTCAACGATACTTTGATAGAGATCATTGTATATCTCACTACTAGATAGAATTGAACCTATGGGGTCACATAGCAAAAAGATTAAACCTGGAATAAGCAATCGAGCTTATGAAGTATCAATTGGATTTAGAAAATCCTGTTGGATTTAAAGTAATCTTGCTAGCACATGATTGGACCTAATATCCTCTTTATGTTTGAATTTTTTATTTGATAAAATTAATTCAAACTAAATTACCTGCTAATAACTTAAATAAATTAGATTTATTGGGCTTCAATTGTTGGGTGCCTAAGATTTTGGATCAAATGAATTAAGGATGCAAATCCTTAATTTATTTTCTTGATAGGATTGATGGGGCGCCACTTGATTTGATCAAGTTGGGCATGTCCCACCTTTAGAGGGCTTGTGCATTCTTGATGGGACATCCCTTGGGTGCAAAAGGGGGTGTGATTTTGTGAGTGCAGGGGCTCTAATTGTTAGCGCCTAATAAGTTTCCTAAAGAAAGTTGAATAACTTAAGTTATTAGGAAACCTAATGTAAGTAGGACTTGTATTAAGTACTTATTTGGTTTTGAATAGGATTCAAACCTTATGCCTATTTAAAGGAATCTCTTTTAAGATCCCTAGGCACTCAAACTAGCAGCCCCATACCCACCAAGGAGAGCCCCACACCCTCTCTTCCTCTCTCCCTCTCTTCTCCCTTGGACGTCCAAACGTCCCACCCTTTTGGGCGTCCTCTCTCTTCCACGCCCAAAGGCTGTTGGGCGTCTCCTTGTGTGCTAGTTTTTGATCCATGTAGTAGCATAATCAAGAGAAGAAAAATAAGAGAAGAAGAAGATCAAGAAAGGATCAAAGAATTGATCACGATCCAGACTTCATTCAGATTCGTAGGCTGATTTTTTTGAGAAGAAAATCAATTTTAAGAGGACTGTTCCAGACTGATCCTGAGTGGATACCCATAGAGATCAGGCACTTGCGTGGCTAAAAAAAATCTCTTCTCTTTCAAATCCAGATTTGAAGAAAGAAATTGTGAAACAGATATGTGATTCGATCACATATTAATTTTAGCATATATTCAATTTCAGCATATGAAGTAGATCCTTGTGGTTTATATTTATGTATGCATGATAT
>KE504900.1:404448-446936 GCA_000441515.1 Elaeis oleifera
ATAAATTTCTATTTATAAATCATTTTTTTCTATTTTTTTTCCGTTTTTACACTTTTTTTTTACCCAAAAATTATGAAAAAAGCGCCATTCAAAATGGCGGTTTTGAAATTTTTTTTTTTTACGGCCGACGTGGAAATTTGGGGTGCTGACGTGGCTTCGGAAAAACGCCATTTGAAATGGCGTTTTACCGATCTGCATCAGTTTGGTAAATAAGTTGGAACTTATATTATTTTGTAAATAAATATTATTTAATATTATTTGGGAAAAGAGCTCTATTTAAGTGCGCGAGAGGTGCGGGTCGTTAGGCGAACAGAACTTTATGGGGGTGCGGGCACAAAGAAGAAAATATAAGATGGATTTCATTTTTAGTCGATGTTCATTTCAAAAATTAAAATTTTTTTATTAATAAGATCGTCAATTAATAATTAATTTTTTAATTTTAAATATTTTTTATTAATATATACGGTATCATCACACAAAAAATATATCAAACAAATAAATCATCTAACAAATACAATATATATATATATATATATATATAGATCAATTGATAAATAATTTTTAGAATATAATATTTATTGTTATATAGTATATAATCAAATGATACATACTTAATAAGTTAATCATCTAATGACTTGATATATATATTTAAATAAATTAATATAATATTTTAAAATATCATATTTATTAGTACACAATTCATAGACGGACGAATGATACATACTCATCAAGCTTTTTTAATATACTTCTATTAATGATCTAGCATACACTTTCAGTTAAAAAAAGCATGTTGTGAAAATTATGTATCGATTTCTAGATATGTATATCAGATTATTATTGAGTAGTGGGTATGTATCAAACAAATTTACAGTGTATATCAAGAAATTAATAAGTATCATCCAGTCATGTATATATACTAGAGAATATAATTTTTTGAAAATAATTTATTTGGAGATATATATTGAGTTGCTAAATCACTAATTTATTAAGTGTATATCATTTTGGCTGAATACTATATACCAATGAATACTATGTTATAGAAACTATATATCTATTTATCTAAATATGTATATTGAGTTGGCAGATAATTAATTTGCTAAGTTTGTGTAACCTGATCATATACTATGCATTAGTAAATAGCATATTGTAGAAATTATGTATCAATTTACTTAGATGTGTATATTGGCTTGCTAGATAATTAATTTGCTTAATGAATATTATCTAACCATGTAGTATATACTAGTAAAAAGTATATTTTGAAAATAAAAAAAATGAATGTCATATATGATTTTTTTTTTTTATCGTAGAACTAATGATTCTATTAATAGAAAAAATTTTGTCTTTTGAGCTTTTATTTAAAATGGGCAATGAATAAAGCATGGCAATAAAATGGTTCGCCAATATTTCTTTTCTACCATCCGCCCCACATGATTTTTGCTCATATTCAAGAGTGTAGAACAAACAATTATGACTAGTTTAGTGACCAAAAAGAAAAGAATTGCATACCTAAAAAAAAAATTATGTTTATCATTAATTTGGAATCGTGAGAATATTTAATGGATCTTGTGATCATACTAATCGGAGCTGCCTATCCAATATGAAGAGATATTAACCCAATTTTTTTTTCATATTTTTTTAGATAAATGATGATTATGCTTTTAATGGCCCAAAGTTTTTTTTTTCTCAAAAAACAAAATACTAATCCCGAAAGCTTTTATCAATTGCACATAAAGATTTTCCATGAGAATATTCAAAAAAAAATTATCAATCATGATGCAAAAACCCTGAATGTTTAAAAAATACACATTAATAAACCAATACAAGCCTTTTTATCCAACATAGCCAATCTGGTTAACCATTTACAAGAAAGTGATAGAATTGAATTAGCCGAGCTGATGCATGCCAAAAATGGATGCATAATTTACTGCAAAAAGAGTAAATAGGTGCTGGGCTTCACGTTACTTGGGCTGACATTATCTGTGCCCTGCAAGAGCTGCAGACGAAGAGGATCATTATTGAAGTAGACTGCTATCGTGATAGGCTGAATTCAGAATGATACGATGTAGTCGGAGGTGCACATGCTCCTTCAGGATATTCAGACATGCTTTCGTGACTTCACTGTGATCTCTGTTCAGTATGTCTTCTGAAAGACGAACAATACTACGGATTAAATTGCCTCCTATGTGGCTAAGCACATT
Organism: Elaeis oleifera; assembly: GCA_000441515.1. NCBI lineage: Eukaryota > Viridiplantae > Streptophyta > Magnoliopsida > Arecales > Arecaceae > Elaeis > Elaeis oleifera. Next base: position 406,647 of record KE504900.1, read on the forward strand.
AGTGACTGGATCTGACGTCAGGTCAGACTTACTCACGTCTAATATAGGATATTTATTTTGGATCTTTTGGGATGTACTCATATTAAATTGGTGTGAGCACCCGCTTGTATATATAAAAAAAAAAAAGCACGGTCATACATATATTCTTTGATATCGCATTAATGTCTTCATCTTACTAGTTATATTTTGCATGATCCCATATAAAGTTCCAAATAAATTTAATTTAAAAACCTAGCGTATATTGCTGGTTATATTTCTCAATCTTGTAGTAGCTCATCCAATATAGTTTAGCTACTTTTTTGGATGACAATGAGGAGACGTAATTTTTGTGTTTTGAAATCATGACCACCTCATCCAATATCACAAGTCAAAATGCAACAATCTTAATATTATGTCAAGCCTCATCCTATCTAAGAGAAGAAAAATTCTTTAAATGATAAAAATTTGCTTCTTGCCTCTTGTTAACCCTCAAAAATGTAGATTTTGATATTAAAATGCTGGATTGATAGAAGTTTCTCAAATTTAGTGGTGGGCTTTTTTGACCTCAAAATGATGAATTTGGTATTGAAACTTTAGATTGATGAGGGTTGGGCAGCTCATGGGACTTCAAATATGAATTTAGAATGGAGTATAATGATCATTTGACAAATCATTTGTTACCCTCATGCAAAATCATTTCTCTCGACCATTAAACATGCCATATTTCGACAATTTTAGCCCAACTTTCATAAAATTTATAGTTATTATGGTTTTGTCTTCTTGAATCTCCCAAACTTCTGTAACTTTTGATGATGATTCCTTAGTAATTTGCTTTATAAGGAAAAGTTAGAAGCTAACTCCTCCTTTTTTTTTTTTAATATATAAACTTCCCAACCTTCAAGAGCAAAATGTCCCAGGCGATCCTTGGGAATGCCTTGTTAAAAACATGGGAAGAATAATTATGGCCCTTCGTTGGATCGCCATATAATGATTGGGGTCTAACAATGTTTCATGTGCACTGTCCCCGTTTTTAATTTCGCTAAAGTTTTTCATGGCCATTAAAACAGGCCCCAATCATTAAATGACATTTTAATGAGCGGCACGAAGTTCCTTTCTTAGTTAATTTGTAGGGTCAAGTTTGTTTTCAGCTTTTTGTTCTCTTTTCTTTCTTTGCTTACAGATGAACCATTCAAATCTTTACATGGTGGCAACGTATGCATATCATTCTTTTCAACACTAATGCTCCTATTTATATTTCTTCTTGTTTCCAGTTTGGCTTAGGGAGAGTGCCGTGGATTGGTGTGTTGACGTGTTTAGGTGACGGTATTTTTTAGTGGGTATTGAAGATTCAAGCTTTCTTCCATGGAGATACTGCGTGGATACAGACATAGCAGCTGACCTATAATATACTTTTTTTTTTTTTCCTACTACCAAAAAAGATTAATCCTAGCCGTTCATTTCATAGGGTTGTAACTGGAAATTTAGGTTAACCGGTACATGTCGTACGGCCCAGATTCCACCGCCAGCCTTCAAAACAAGATAATTATACAGATGACAAGGTCTGATCCGGAATGCCCTTCGGGGGAGGTTATCGCATCCGAATGCCGCGATACATTTCTTGATTTCTTCTCCTCGTCTCGTGAGGGGGACCCACGGGGAAGCGTCATCGACGAGACCGGCCACCGCAATTCCATCGCTGCGCTGGTCTCGTCCTCGGCCTCTCGGTAGCCGCCGGCCCTCCCGGATGGGAAGAGCTCCCGCTCTCCTCGCTTCCTTCTCCACCTCCTCTTTCTTCTTGGAGGGTCCGGTGCTCCGCCGCCGCCGCCGCCGCCGCCCTTGGGTGCAGATCGCCGCCCTCCACTGACGGTGTTTGCGCTCGGCTGATTCGACCTTTGGGCTACCCTTGCTCTGAACACACTGTATTGTCTTCCTTCTTTCCTTCTTCTTTAAGTCCGCAAAATTAATCACGTTTTAGTGTCTTCCTTTTTTGTTCTTTTCTTTGTTTAATTTAAGAAAGGGCTTTTTCTTTCTGGATGCTTTTCTTTTGATATTTTTAGATTGCTAGTGCAAAAGAACGAGTTCTTAGCACGAATTTTAGTCTTCAAGAACCATTCAGGAAAGCTTGAATTGTTCCTCAAGGGGAAGTGATGATTAGTGGGTTTAAATATTGGCAAGGGCTATCTATTGTCAGGGAATTATGACGAATATTTAAAGAACTTGGTAGTTGGATATTGTAGACTCTGTAATATACTCAGTTTAATCTATCTTATTAAGATGTGCTGATTGAAATGAGGTTTCATGAGCTGCTTGTTGTTTTTTGTTTTACGAATTTTAGAATTTCGATCTATAATTTGATATGTTTATAACCAGTTACGGGAAAGGACAGGTCAGGAATACAGTAACACGCAAGTAGGATTTTTGGACAAAAACGTATAGTAAAAATAGTGACAATGCTACTCGTAAGAGACATAGATGTAGGATATTCAGGTGTTTTCAGAATTACTATTTAGGTAATACAGCTCTCCTGTCTCATGCTCGCCGTTAAACACCTTAAGCATCAAAGTCTTGGATGTGAAGGCATAGGTAATAAATATTCCAGTGATTTGTTAATATACTCGCTAAAGAAACTCATTGTTGTGCAGTCTGGATGCTGGTGATTGTCCACTTCTGCTGGATGAGTCTAAGTTGTTAGGTGGTCTAGTTGTGTTCTCTGCTGCTATTGCTGCCAGTGTAACATCTCTACAGGTGGTCTTGTCTTAAAATTGTAATACTGGTGGAGGTCTTGAGAAATTGCACAAATGCAGCTTGCTAAAAAATCTTGGTATAATTCCTCTGTATGCAGTCGTGAATAGCAAACTATGGTCCAATAAGATTCATCTGATGATTGGCACAGGTCATAAAGTAAGGGCCTTGATGGAAATATCTTGAATTTAATCTAGATGCTAATTATGGGGTTTGATTTAGTATAAGTAAAGATTATTAGTCTGCGAAGCTTGAAAATGACATCCATTCTCAAAAAGACAAAGTGTCAGAGGAGATCTGTGACATTTGTTGGGAAGGGGATGTCAGTTGACTTATAAATGTTTCCTTGTATCGAGACATTTCCCTTGGGGTTGAAATGGAAATATCTTGAAAAGCTTAACGAGGAAAATCTTCCATGGAGGAATTAATGGAAGGAGAAAGAAATGTGTGGGTCCATGTGTGTTGGGGTGGGGGGGGGGGGGGATAAGTAAAAGCCTGGACTTTCTCTTCTTTGAAGATCCGAGGGAACCACAGAACGAATAGAAACATAAATAAAGGATGGAAAAAAATTTGTTCTTCCATCTAGATAATTAGGTGATTGGATTCTTTTGCTTAAAAAAGTATTTGGCTGTGCTTTAAGTTTGGATATGTTAGTGTGAAGAGAATTTAGGAGATACAAGAGATCCTATTTTGTATGGACCTCTGCTACAACAGGCATCATGCTTGATGTATTTAAGTTCCATAACATAATTCACATTATAGGAAAAAGAGGAAAGACTCAAGTGAAACTTTGATGTGTGTCATGGGAGGGACAAAGACAAGGAAGGACAAGGGCGATGGTTACCTTTTCCATCAAGTCTGCCTATTTGATGTGCATGGCGAGGGGGACAAATCAAGACTGCCTCTACATTTGTGAATTCTGTCATAAATGGAAATGTAGGTTTTTGCTTTTGTTATCCATTATTATTTGACACCAAGTCTAGGCCCAAAAATATAATTCTAGAAAAAGAAGAAGCCTATTTGATGAAGAAACATATCAGTTCTGATCACAAAATAAAAGAAGAAAACTGAGTAACACTTTGTGACACCATCTGTAAATAGCAGAACATACTGTGCATGCAGACTGGAACCTTAATAAAATTGTTATGCTTATTTAGAGGAAGACATAGCTTTGCCAAGAACTAAATATTCAACCTGTAAAGGTGCACACAGACCTACTAAAACTTTCTTTATGAACATCAGAAATCCGCTATTCATTACATACATGCCTAGAGTAAGGTGTGGGCCATTGCTAGAATGAGGTCTAGTAGACAAATATAAAAAGAACATAAAGAAAGCCAAAAAAAAGGTGGAACGATTGAGCAGGCTAAAAATGTATATATAATCAGATCTGGAATGTGATGCAAAGTTGCTGACAATTGGATCCCTGTGGAAGCTCAAGGTATAATCAGGAGATTATAAAAGGTCTTGAAGGATGTGGTCAACTATACAACAACATGCCGTCAAAAATAAGCCTAGGAGATCTTCTATTGAAGGAGCTAAAGATGAGAAAGGCCACGTGCTTCTTTATGTTAAACTGTTACAGGATGTGGAAAAGAAGTTGGAATGTTATGCTGGACTAAAAATGTAAATTCTAATCAAATCTGGGATGTGATGCAAAAGGTGTTGACCATTGGATCATTTTGGTATCATGCGGAGACTCAAGGTGTATAAGTAATCAATATATCATAATGGGTCTTGAATGATGTCGTTGACTACGCGAACACATGCACAGTAAATTTTTTTTTTAGAGGCGATCTTCCATCATAGGAACTAAATGTAAGAAAATCATGTGATTCTTTATGCAAAATGTTAAAGATTGTGGAAAAGAAGGAGATAGAGAAGAGAGGTATTATAGAATACGAGGGAGAAGAAAAGGGGACATTGCTAGCTTCCAGCTCATGCTTTAGTTAAAGCAACTTTTTAATCCCACTAAAATGCTGGCTTCTAGCTTATGCTTGTGCACCATTTAAAAGCAAAATTTTGTTCTTATTGCCATTGCAGGTGAATGTTGGATTAAGTTTTATGACTTGCACCTGATGTGTAAATTAAAAAATCTATCTCAAATTGCAGATTTCACTTGTGCCTAAGGTGCACTTGGAGAACTTGACCCAAGTTTCATCTTAGTTGCATTCAGTCTGGTACAAGTGTACGATGAACACAAAGTCATTGAAACCAATCAAACTTGACTAGGAATTGTTCCAATATTTGACTTAGAGTCATATGTATAAGACCAAAATTAATTTTGGCTAGACCTGCTTTCATGTGGAACAAGTATATTAGTTGGTTGAGTTTGAGCATAAATCTGAAATAAAATGTTTTCAAACCTGTTTAAACCTATTTGCACCTTAGTTTCCACCCTGATGATAAAAGAAGTATTTTTTCAGCATGTCGTTGCCAAATATGAAATGTCAGAATAATTATTTATTTTTAATTTAATGTGCTTTCGTGGAGGTGCTTTTTGGAATGACCATTTATGGAACTGGACGATGTCATATATGGGAGATAGACTTACATGTTTGGTTTTTTTTTTTTTCCCGTCATTTGGGCCATGTCGTTGATTCACCTTATTCCTACAAAGGTCATTTGCAATAATTGCTTCACTTTCGAGTGCATTGATGGCATAGGCCAAGCGAGTAGTTGACAAAAGTACCCTCATGCATGTAAGACTACCTAGCGCAATAGATGGGGGTAAATGTGTCAGTTTCTGGGAGGATTTGTCCCATTATCATCCATGCGCTTTTCCATGCCACAATTATTCTAATAATTGCTTCATCTTTGAGTGCACTGATGGCATGGGCTACATGACAAAAGTAGCCCCATCCATCTAAGACCACTTACCTCAATATATGGGGCGTAAATGTGTCATTTACTTGCAGCAACTTACGAGGTTTCTTTGATAGAAGCATCATAGCTCTACCCATACATACCTATACATGCACGCATGCATATGCACACACTCACACACACACACACACACACATGCATATGTTTATTGTATATAATCAATTATCAAGAAGTTATTAACTAGTGTATGACATTGTTTCCCACTTGTTCAATCTGGTCTACCTTGATACACCTGCTTTTCTTCATCTACTTGGAAAATGAAGCTCTGTGGCTTAAAACATGTCCTTGGCCCATATATATGTTACTTCTCTATGAAAATGCTCTTTTATACTCTATGATCTACACTTTAGGTACCATCTTCTCCCATTTCTGTGTCTAACCTATGAAAATGACAACCTAGCTATGTCATATCCTCATGCATGAATACTTGAACTGACTTTATGAATGTGCTGACCATTAGTAATTCTAGTTTAGGTTTTAATTGAATAAATGGATATCAAGTAAATTATGCTGCACTTTGGTTTAGTCATTTTGTGGTATAACTTCATGATTCTTTATTCTTTTATATCCATTCATTTGGTGTAGCTTTCTTTTCATTGCCCACATAGTTAACTAATGTATGTGGTTGTGAGATATTTTGTGCATTCTTTATGATGTGACCTCCAACATGATTATGCAATCAATGTTGTGAATACACTGTCTATTATAGTTCAATGATCATGGTATGACTCACAGATTGAAACAGAGGATGGCTACCTCTTATCTGTTCAACATATTCCACATGGGAGAAGAGCTTTAGGGAAAACATCTGGTCCTCCCATTTTCCTTCAGCATGGCCTTTTCAGGTATTGTTCATTGAATATTAGCCAATTTTTTTGTTACATTAGATTGATTTGGATTATTATCAGGATATTCTCTTTTGCTGTGATTATTGTTGGATATTAACTGTTGTGTAATACTCTTGGATGCATCTTACAATGTAAATAGCCTGGAAATTAGAGAACTATTTCACAGCACATTATATTTATGCTGTATACATGAACATGTACAAAATCCAAACTTGGAAAGGGAGGAGACACATGGTTCATGAATTCTGTTGAAGAGTCGCTGGGGTTCATCCTTGCTGATAGTGGGTTTGATGTCTGGGTTGGCAATGTACGTGGTACACGCTGGAGTTTCGGCCATGTCACCTTATCTGAGAATGATAAGGTAATTATGAACGATGCTTTCATCATCTGCATAAGCATTTCTGATTTAGTCTCTGCTCCGATGTAGTTTATCATGAACCCATGCCTTTCTTTCTGTGTGAATGTCTGTGTACCTGGGCATTGTCAATTATGCATATGGATGCATTATTTGATGCTACAACCTGTGAGTGTTGGATTGTTCTGCAGGCATTTTGGGATTGGAGTTGGCAGGAACTAGCTCAGTATGACCTGCTGGCTATGATAGGATATGTATATTCAACAACAAATTCCAAAATTTTCTACGTAGGCCATTCGCAGGTATAGTTAGCCTTTGGTAGACATTATTCAATATTTAATTTGGATGTGTTATATATTATTGAAACAGCACAAGCCCAAATATTTCTTTGAGTTCATTTTTTATTTGCCTTTGGCAGGGAACTATCATGGCTTTAGCTGCTTTTACCATGCCAAATGTGGTTAGAATGATTGAATCTGCTGCTCTTCTTTGTCCTATTTCATATTTAGATCATATCAGTTCAAGTTTTGTTCTTAGAGCAGTTGGCTTGCATCTTGATCAGGTAATCCATTGTATGCCTGAAAAGGTTGAGAATGTCTTAAAATCATAAATTGACTTATACCCTCATTCCATGACAGCTGCTTCTCACTATTGGCATTCATGAGCTTAATTTTAGAAGGTCTGTTTTTGCTCTTGCCTGAAATGAAGTTTCTTTTCTCTAAGTTCTTCGGACTTTGTTGTGGTATTTTTCTTTCTGGTGCATATTTTATTATGTGCAGCGATATGGGTATTCAAATACTGGATTCTGTATGTGATGGCCATATGGACTGCAACAACTTGCTAGCTGCAATAACAGGTTTGGCTATATGCTGCTTTATACCTTATATCATTGAGGCTTCTGTATTTTCACTTGGTTGGTGGGCTCTTCCATGCTTTTGACCTAAAAACTAAGCATAGACGGATACCATAGAAGGGTATTCCTAAGAAAATTTTGTGCATCGAGTTCAGCTAAATACAGGCTTTTCAGTTTGACTAATTGTCGATAAGATTTTCCTGTTTATTTACATTACCTGCTAAAATTTTTATGCACAACCATATGCTTGCACTGACAAAAAGGCATCCTTGGCAAGAGTAATATATTAGGCTCTGTAGAAAGTCCATGGAAGTTGGAATCCACCATAAGTGTTCGAAACGGGGAATCGAAGTATGTGCATCCTGCTGAAAATATTCATTCGAATAAGAATATTATGGACAGAGAAGGACAAGTAGAATATTATAAAAATAAATTAGATGTAAGTCAAATGGAAAAAAAAAAAAAACCTAGACCATGGAATTACCTGCTTCATTGATTCTACAAATAATGCTAACCAGGAGATCAAGGACTTTAACAAAATGGTTTTGTAGTTAAATGGTGGTGATGACTGTTGCCTATCGTCCTAAATCACTGAAATTTACTGGAAGCTACTGCTCCACATCAGTAGGGGTTTGCAAGTTATGGAAAATGGGACAGCATGAATGACCCTATAGTTTTGTTCTTGAAGGAAAGCTTATTCAAGGACTAAGTAACATCAGCGAGGTATAAACTTTAAAAATGACGTAATGAAAAGAGATTTAAAATTCTAGATTTTGCTGCTAAATAATGTTTTAGAAGTTTGAGAAATCTTATATTAAGAATTCACATTTAGATGAGACTGGTGAGCATGGAGGTAGTTTGTATAGTGTTCCTGGGTGGCTATTCATAACATCTTCCAATTAATGACTGGATAAATTGTCCTAATTCTTATAACCACCATTATATCATTTCTTTTCACTGGTATTGACAATTCTCTTGTTTCTTTTCCGTGATTTTTAATACACTGCCTTTTCTGCACTCTCATCCATGTCGGTAAATTCTATTTTGGATGATATTCTTTATCCTGACTTATTTGCTGTACTGGAGTGTTGAATTGGGAGAGGCAATGATCTTTGCATGCAAGGATCTCATATGAATGGTAATATAACAAATTCATCTTTTAGGTGATTGCTGAGAACTGTTGTCAGGGTGGTTCAATAGGAAATATATGAGAACATAGAATGCCGTACCATCCCATACCGACCGATACGGGGTGTATCATATCGTACCGGTCTCATACTGGTAAGCCGTTTTGGAGCATATCGACATTATCGTATCATACCAAAATGCGTACCGACATTACAATGGGACCGAGATGGCAAACCTTTGGTGAAAACTATATTGTTGCCATGGAGGGTACATCAGAGGTAGAGACAAATTGAAATTCAAGTCAATTGCATCACCTACCTCTTTTGCTGCCAATGCTGATTATGAGAAGATAGGAATGCTGGCAAAATATTTTAGCTAACACTGAGAGGATGTCAATGCTGATAATGAGATGACAGGAATGATGGCAAAATATAGTAGCTAATACAAAGAGGATAGATCTTATTCTTCATGACAAAGAGGATATATCTTGATCAGATAATCCATTGTATGTTCTAGGTCACCTGAATCAGTAAGGAATTGGTAATGCATTGAGAACGGGAATCTCTTTCTTCGTAACAGTTATTGTGCCTGAATCCCAAAATTCATGCAAGGAACCTCAGGTGAGGGAGAAGCCTTTTAAAGGAAGTAACTAAAAAAGAAAGAAATATTGATCATCCCTACTAAATGATGTAACAAAAGATTCAGAAACCCTAAATTAGCAGTGAATAAAAAATGGTTTAGATATGCATGCCTTTAGTAGAACCTACTGGTAATGTTGTCAAAGGCATCTTCTTGAAAATGAACTTTAGGCTTCCCTGGTATTAAATGTTGGTATCAAATAAAATGCATTTTGTTCATGCCCTATGATTCCTTATGTTCAGATTTTCTACTTTTCACTAAGAGATCTTAATGTTTAAAGATAATATCTTGATGTTGAACGCATGAAAATTTCATTATCTCATGATATAACTTTCTTGTATTGAGAAAAGATGTAATTAACTTCTCATTTTTGCAGTGGATAATTAATCACATATAAATATACAAAGGATGATCTTCTTAAGAGATCAAATCTCGTATAAATCCCATAAAATAAGGGATAAGATCAAATTCTATGTAAATCCCATGAAATAAGGGATAAGATCAAATCCTGTGTAAATCCTATCAAATAAGAGATAATTAAATATGGTTACAGAGAATAAGGAAAGAGAGAAAGAATAGGGAACTATACAAATATCCTACAATTAGATGAGATATTTTAGAAAATTCTCAACACCCCTCAAGTTGGTGAGTGTATGTCTTCCATTTTCAACTTGCTAATAATTTTTTGAATTCTCGTTGTAGGTAGGCTCTTGGTTAGAACATCAGCTAACTAATTCTCTAATGACATATATGAGATACTAATCAACCGACTGTTCAACTTCTGTTTTATGAAGTGTCTGTCTATCTCAATGTATGTGGTCCGATCATGTTGAATCGGATTATGCGCAATATTGATAGTAGACTTGTTATCACAGTATAGCTTCATCGTTCCCTCTTTCTTGATCTTTAAGTCATCTTGGATTATTTTACCTATGGTAGTTCATAAATTTCCTGAGCCATGGCTCTGAACTTAGCCTCAGCAATAGATCTTGCTATTACATTCTATTTTTACTCCTCCAAGTCGTCAGATTATCTCGTAGGAACGTGCAGTATCCAGATGTTGACCTTCTGTCAACTTGTGATCCAGCATAATCAGCATCAGTATAGGACTCAAGACTATAGTTACCAGATTGGCGGTACGTTCGGAGTCATGGTACGGGATCGGGTACGGGGTACGACATTTAGGAGTTTATAGGGTACGATAGGTGCAGGCTTCTCTGATATGTTAGTTGGATTCGCGGTACGTTATGAAGATGTGTTAGGTTCGCTTACACAAATATTACATAGAGCAATTATCTTTTCTATTTATTAAAATCAATTTGTTGCAAAATTTAATTTAAAGAGAAATCAATCTTCGGTATATGTCCAGAGAAATCAGTCTACAGAGAGTGAAGCCTTCATCTCCGGTAATCCAAACCTCCCTATGCATATCAACTTTATATAAATTTTTATTTATCTCATCCAAATCTAGTAGCAATTTAGGTTCTCTCCTCTCTTTGATTATTTTATGGTAAAAGTTTGTATATTGTTTGGATCGTCAACTTCAGCGAATTGGGACACATATCGCAGCGTTCCGGTATGTAAACATCCCATCAATTGGGATGCGCGATTCGGAATGCGATTTTAGGGGGTTAGAGCGAATCTGGTAACTATGCTCAAGAGTAAGCTCTCCTCTTTTCTGAAACAAGATTTTTTACTTGGTATAGCTTTAAGATAGTGGAGGATTCTGTAAATTACTTGCAAGTGTTATTCTTTTGGGTCATGCATAAACTGGCTGACTACACTCACAGAGTAGGCTATGTTTGTTCTATATGTGAGAGATAAATTAATCTCCCTACAAGTCTCTGATATCTCCCTTTATCAACTGAGCTATCCTATTTAGTTCTTCCTATCCTGTGGTTATAATCAATAGGTGTACTTGCTGCTTTGCTGTAAAGATTTCTGATTTTTTTAAGAAAACCTAGTACATATTTCCGTTGAGAGATAAATATATCATTTTTTGAGTAAGCCACTTCGATGCGTAGGAAGTATTTCAGTTTTTCGAGTTCTTTGATCTCAAATTCTTAAGCCAATCTTTTTCTAAGAGATTTTCTTTCAGCTGCATCATTTTCTGTTACAATGATATCATCCACATACACTAGTAATGCTGTAACTTCATCTTTACCTCAGTGTTTTATAAATAACGTGTGGTCTCCCTAGCTTTGTTTGTATCCCATTCTCAGCATTGCCTTTGTAAATCTCCAAAACCATGCTTTAGAAAATTGTTTAGGTCGTACAAATCTATTTTTAAACAGCAGATTTTATCAGCTTCAAAATCTCTATCAAACCCAGGTGGTGGCTCCATAAAGACCTCTTCTTCTAAATCTCTAGGTAGGAATGCATTCTTCACATCAAATTACTGCAAATTCCAATCAAACATAGCAGCAAGAGATAATAGAATTCTTACAATATTCATCTTTGCTACTGGCGTAAAAGTTTTCTTGTAGTCTGTCCCATGGATTTGTGTATATCCCTTTATAACTAATATTGCCTTGTACCTCTCAAGAAATCCATCTGCTTTGTATTTTAAAATGTAAACCCATTTGCATCCAACTGATTGTTTCTCTTTTGGCCTAGTCACAACCTCTCAAGTCTTATTCTTCTCTAATGCAGTCATTTCTTCTTTCATGGCTTGTGTCCAATTTTTGTCCTTTAATGCCTCTTGTATGGTTTTAGGGATATCAATTGAGTCTAGGGTAGTGAGGAAATTTTTATGTTGTGAAGAAAGGTGATGAAGGGAGACAAACTGTGAAATTGGATAGAGTGGATTTTGAGCGCACTTTTTGGTGGCCTTTCTTAAGGCAATTGAGAGATCTAGGTCTTGAGAAATAGGCTCTTCAGGAATAGATTCATTAAGAATAGAATCCGTGAGAGAAATTGGTTTATCTGGCTCTTGTTCATCTGGATTGGAGTCTTAGGTCTGCATTGATTTGGAGATCATCTTTTTCTCCTTGAATACTACAGTAATTTAAGCTGCTTTTGTTGCTAATTTTCAGTGTCTCGTCCGGGCTCATATGAGGATGGTTCATGTGGAGGAGGCATCTCATATAAGGATGGTTCATGTAGAGGAGGCACGGGTTGTAGACTTTCCGAGATTATCAAGGACAACCCATTCCGAACCATCCTTAGGCTTCTTCCCTTAAAGAGAGGAATGGAGTTTGGAAAATAAAATTGATTCTCATTAAAGGTGACATCCATGGAGACACATTTTTTGGATAGGAGGATGATAACACTTATATCTTTTTGTGTATTGGAATAGCCCACGAAAACACATTTTAGAGCTCTAGGATCAAGCTTTTTCCGATGTTGTTTATGAGCATGGACATAGGAGACACACCCAAAGATGCGAAGAGGAAGATTACTCGGGTCATGAAGCTCAGAATGAAAGACAACAGGTGAATGGGAGATTTATTATCAAGGACACGTGAAGGGACTCTATTAATCAGGAAAGTTATTAATCAGGAAAGTTGCTGTAAGAACAGCATCTCCCTAAAGAAATTTCGGACATTAGAATAGAAAAGAGGGACACGAGTGACATTTAGAAGATGTTGATTTTTCTTTCTACTAGTTGTTGGGCGTGTCAACATAGGAGGATTTGTGAATGATTTCTTCTTTATGAAAGAAGGAAGCAAGAGTGAAATTAAAATAATCTTGAGCATTATCAGAATGAATCCTTTGTATGGATACTCTGAATTATGTCTTTATCATTTGGTGGAAAGATAGAATTATATAGTTAACCTCATATTTTCCTTCATAAGATATATCCGTGTGGTCCTAGTACAGTCATCAATGACACAAACCACTTTATCCCAATACGAGTAGGAATTGTAGATGGATCCCAAATATCTGTATGTATGAGAAGAAAAAGTTTGGAAGATTTATTAACACTCAAAAGGAATGACACACGATGATATTTAGCAAATTCACAAATATCACAATGAAAGCTTTGAACATCAATATTATTGAACAATGAAGGAAACATATTTTCAGCAAAAAGAAAGACAGATGCCCAAAATGAAGATGCTGGATCTAGATTTCAGATTCATTGGAAGAGAAAGGATGAGCAGAATTGGATGATGTGTAGGAGAGAGTGAACCGATTTGTAAGAGTGGAAGAACTACTGGCAGCATCAAGGTAGTAAAGGCCATTCCGTTCCTTAGCAGATCCAATCATCCTCCCCGTGATTTTGTCCTGAAAGATGCAAGGGTATCAAAAAATGTGATACAACAATTTAAATCTTTGATGAACTGATGAATAGAGATTAGATTAGTGGATAATTTTGGAACATGTAACACATTTTTTAAATGAAAGAAAGGGCTAAGAAAATTTGGCCTTGGCCGGCTTTGGTAATAGAGAAACCATCAGCCACGGTAACTGTTAATTCCTGGGCATGGTTTGTGGATCTCAAATTGAGATGGGCTATGGGTCATATGATCCATTGCTCCTGAGTCAAGTACCCAGGAGGAGGAATGAGGTAATGTATCGGCATTAAGAGAATTAGAAACAAGACACTTACTAGATTGAGTCAATGAACATGAACTAGATGAAGTAGATAGAGACTTTAGAAAATCTCGTAATTTCTCAACCTCTTTGTTGAATTTCTGAAATTCAGCTTCTTTAGATTTTTCAGGTATAGGTCCCTTCTTGTTGGTGAAATTAGCTCAATTCCGCTGTTGCCCTTTGAATCCTCCAGTTCTACTCAAGACTTGTACTTTGCCATGAAGTTTAAAGCAATTATCCCTTGTATGGCGAGGCTTTTTGTAGTAAGTACACCAAAGACCATCACGGTTGGACTGCTTGGAATGGTTGTCTGAAGCACGATCATCCGATTTGCTCCAAAAGTATTTGGCTTGTGACCTCCATTCGAACTCTTGATGGATACCAAGGCGGATCCTTCTGAATGGGGGTTCGAGCATTACACTTCGACTGCTTTCCTCTGTCCGAATGATAGAGAAGACCTTTAATTGTGGAAGTCGCTTTCTTCTTAGAATCTGAACACGAACTTGATCATATTCGACATTCAGTCCTGCAAGAAACTCGAAGAGACGATCTCATTCCACAAGACTTAGAAGGGTATTAGTATCTTCATGGCAAGACATCTTGATGGCTTGATAGTGATCTAACTCAAGCCACAAGGCATTCATAAGATTACAATATTCAGTGATAGAAAGAGAATCTTGTTTGTTGTGGAAGATTTTGTTTTTGAGTTCATAAATGATGGCTGCATCCTGAACTTTGGAATACGTCTGTCGAATAGTGTCCCATATTTTTTTAGCAGACGAGAGAAACATGCAATTATAGCTGAATTTGGATTGCATTGAGTTCTAGAGCCATGACATGATCACGGAATCAGCTTCGTCCCATGCAAGAAATTTTGGATATGAAGGATTCGGATTAGGAGCAATTAAATGATTCAGCTTACCATGTCTTTTGAGAAAAGTTTTTCATCAACTATGACCATTGAAGATAATTCTTCCCATCAAGACGATAGGAAGGGTTCATGGCCTGCAGTTCACCATTTAAAACGGGTTGAATTGTCCTAAAGACGGGTTCGGAAGAGTTGGATGCTGTGGCCTCAGAAGCTTCAGACATTTTGACTAGGAAAAGGGATTAAATAACAGCAACAACAGAGAGACTGACTGACAACGGGAATACAGTTAGATTTGGCCGACAGAGAAAACTACGAACAACGACAACTTCTGTGATGAAAGCAAGAAATGATGAAAACGTTTGCGATGAAGGTAGACAAGGTTGACAGTAATGGGACCAACAATGATGAAGGCTGTGAACTTCAGTGATGAAGACAGATAGAAAAAGATGAAGCAGCGGCGGAAAAACAGGCCCTACGGAAAGAGCTCCAATACCATGAGAAAAGATGTGATTAACTTCTCATTTTTACAATGGATAATCAATCCCATATAAATATACAAAAGGATGATTTTCTTAAGGGATCAAATCCTGTATAAACCCCATGAAATAAGGGATAAGATCAAATCCCGTGTAAATCCCATCAAATAAGGGATAATTAAATATGATTACAGAGAATAAGGAAAGAGAGGAAGAATAGGAAACTATATAAATATCCTCCAATCAAATGAGAGATTTTAGGGAATTCTCAACATGTATTAATAATTTGTATTTTCATGTGCAATCTAGGGAATAGATAAATACTAGCTTCAATACAACTGTTTAGTCTACTTGGTAAATCGAGAAATTGACCTTGGTATGCATGCTTTTGTACTAGACAGTTGATATATATATATATTTTTAGGTTATGTACCTATTATATGCCTATCCTAAGAGGTCAGATGTCTCTGCTTCAGAAACCATCATCATCTCAGTTGGTTTCTAACATATCTTACTCAAGTTCATGTCTCTTTGAACTAATTGCTTTTATCAGGATCCATACTTCATTCCAAGAATAATATTTGTGAACCTTTTGCAATGGAGACTCACCTTTATAAAAGGATTTAAGACTCACCTCTATAAAAGGATTCAAGTCCCAGTGCTGGTGGGTATCTTGGCCAATTGCTAGCACTGCACATGCTGTGGTGTGCCGGCACACGTGCAGCACCATGCCAGAATAAAAATAAAAATATTTAAATTAGAAGGTTTTAGAAATAAATAAATTAATGTCTCATGCTGATCTGTGCTAGGTGGCAGTTGTGGCTTGGCACTGTGTATGTATGCCAGCACGTATCATCTCATGCCCACACTTGAAATCTCGCCTTTATACTATGATGATGTTTTATGCTTGTTCCATTCCCAGCCTTCTTGCATACTTATTCTGTTTGTTGCCTTGTCTAATGTTTCCTTCTCTTTCAATGAATAATAGTCTCTACATGTTGCAATTTTTCTACTGATTAGTGGAGGGATTTCTGAATAAAGGAAGAATTTCTGAAGTGACTAAAGAAATATCCTTGCACTTCAAGGCCATTGGTTGGCACCACATTATTTACTCTTTACTTACCGAAGCATTTTCCCAACATGCCCTTGATTGCGCAAGTTGTCTAGCAACTGCAGCAAATGCACTAGCAAATGCTTTAGCCTTTTTTGTATCTTGTTTATTAGTTCTGGATCCCTTTATCTTTTTATAAAGGTTAATCTCCATTTGATATCCTTTTAATATCCTCAAAACTTATTCTCTCTGTGTTCTACTCTTCTCAGATCCGCATTGCTCATAATTTCCCATACTAAATGATTGAGAAC
Source organism: Elaeis oleifera (assembly GCA_000441515.1). NCBI lineage: Eukaryota > Viridiplantae > Streptophyta > Magnoliopsida > Arecales > Arecaceae > Elaeis > Elaeis oleifera. The sequence continues at coordinate 423,325 of KE504900.1, forward strand.
CATGAAACAGTTCCAAACATTAATACTTGGATTATGTATGTTTGTTTAACATATTCTTGCTGGTCTACAAACTCAATGCCTGTTAATCTAAGGTTTTAAGTGTCAGCCCATGTCGGGTGGCACATACAATGATGGGCTAGTACTTGCACTTAATGGGGCAGTACCTGCATTAACTTTGGGTTGGTACATACTCATTGAAATCCTCCTCTTATTTTTTATCATTAAAAAAGATTTTCTAAATTCGTAGCTAGATGTGTGCCTCGGCACAGCATGGGGTGGCACATGTTGAACACTGTCCAACATGCCCGATGCCAACAGCACTTAGGTCCTTGGTTGAATATTAGTTTATGATCTAGTTCTCATCCTTAATTCTATTTAGGACCCTCATATGCTGGAAGATTTTGACAGCATGTAAAGCTGGTATTTTATGTTGGTTGCAAGCAACATGTCCCCTCTTTGGTACCCTCATATTTCTATCACTTCTTCTATACCACATTTCTATTGGTCTATATTGTAGTAGCATAAACCTGGTTGAAGTCTTCATTCTTACCCCTTGAGTTTGTTTCACTCTTTCTTTTCTTTCTTTCTTTCTTGGATGATGAGTATTCCTTTGCTTTGCTTCGTTTATAATTAACAAAGTCTTTGGGTTATGTTTAGTTCATGGAATTCCATACCGGACTGAACCGTCCGGTACACCCCATACCGTACCGTACCAGATGCATATCCGTACGTCGAACTGCTATATACCGACATAGATGTACCGTAACGTACCACGTACTGATATTACAATAAATTTCATCGGTACGGGTCCGATACTGAGACGGAATTCCTTGGTTTATTTATTTTGAAATATAGCATGATAGGATGGGCCTTGGTGCAATGGATAGGTTACTCCATGCTTGAAACACGGAAACACCTTCCTGCACCTGGGGTAAGGCTGCATACGTTTGACTGTCCCTAGATCTTGTAGTGGCAAGAATGCGGGAGCCTCATGCACTAGGGTGCCCTTTTTTGAACACACGACATGGATGAATATATTACCACTTGTGCATGATGATTCATCCTGTGTTATCTAGGTCTATTTGGTGTCATTGGGCTGAGGTTTGTGGCTTCTTGAAAATCTTCATATTAGTGCAACTTATTTGGAATTCCCATCAGGGAATGTCGCTAGAATGGTGCACTCAAGTATATCTGATTTCTGGTATCTGCTTCTCATGGTTCACCGGAATGGTTCATATTGAGAATGCAATTTCACATCTGCACATGCTCGTTATTTCCACTTGCAAATCTTACCATTTTGGGTTTCCCTTTGTTAAGCCCATTAGTCACAATCCCTCTTCTTATTGGGTGCACATACACTCTGGATGGCTTTTCCCTACTAATGAAGGTCATCACATCTTGGTTTTCTAATCTTCTTCCTTCCTACAAAACTCTCTTAAAGCTGCTAATATGCTCTTTTCGCTTATGACAACATGAGGGCGACTGTTTTTATGATTGCTTTTGTTGGTCTTCACATGAGACGGATCATCTTCTCCAAGGAGTATTGTGTAACCTGTGTTATTTGACCTTTACTCATGATCTTTTAGTCATTATTGATCTTGATTCTAAACTTTCATTGACTCTTGTGACTTTCTTTTTTCGCATAAATCCTTCTCTTTCATACCTTCCCACGATGATCTGGTAACTTTTTGGATCTGTTGTGCCTGCTCTTTGTTGACCTTTCTGGTTGTTATCCATTCTTTATGATTACTCTGGTTCACTCTGGATCACATTCAGTCACTCTGCTTGTTCAGCATTTCTTCAGTTTGCTACTTGTAAGAAGCATAATAAGGTTGGTTCTGAATTTTCTGGTGCGTGACTTTAAGCAGTCTCATGATTTCTCTCTTAATTTGCTTTCCCATCTGCTTTGTTGGATTGCTAAGAATCTTTTGAAGTAGTTTCCTTCAGCTTCAAGTATATGTTTATTTTCATGTCATAGAAATTTATATGCAACAAGATGTTAAAGATGCATATGTGAATGAACTTTCTTAAGTTGGATCCTCTTTTCTGAGAATTTGGCTTTTATTGTTGCTTGTATTATCTTTAAAACCAAGAAAATGTTGCTTATTGTAATCATTTTTCCCCATATATCAACGAGTTTCTATTCAATTCTCTTGACAAAAAATGTACTGTAGGCTTCCTTCATCTAGTTGTGATACGTGGTTGCTTCTTGTTAGAACACACCTCTGACATGCCTACTCAAACAATGTGGAGCGTATTTTCCTTATTAATTTTATGCCTGGACATATTCTTCTATATGTCTTCATGTTTTATCCCTTGCTATTGTTTTTCCAGAGATAAATAATCATCATGTATGGATTCATCAACATGGTGTTCCTTTTTGATCAATTAGCTGTTAAGAGTACCGTATTTATTATTTTGCAGGGGAAAATTGTTGCTTCAATGTATCTCGCATAGACTATTACCTGGAGTATGAACCTCATCCATCATCCACAAAAACCTGAACCATCTTTTTCAGAGTATGTTTTTAATTTCTTGCTGGATTTTAGTGCTAATACCTACTTTATGCATAAACTTGAAATATTGTATATGCTTTTAGAATTTTTCCTTTAGCTTCTTATAGCATGTTATGTTTGTAATAGTTTGTATGGTTCTTCCAGTCGGGTGTTCTTTAAGTTTGTGGGCTGGTTGATGCAAATTTTGTTGAAGGGCTGTCAAATGACAATGTTTCCTAAATATCTTAATAAACAATAAATATGGATTCTCTAGGACAAGTATCGGAGAGCAAGAAGACTGCAAAATATAAAGTAACAGAATAAAGCTGAGATACTTCAATATAAGATTTGTGTACTGGCAACAAACTCATGCATGAAAAATATAAACTGAAAATCGCAATCACAGATTCCAGGTTAAATAACCCATGCATTAACCCCAAGAAAACCTTTGATCTGATGAGAAGGAACCTAACGTGCCCATCCAAACAAATCTTAGCAAAACTGATTAAGAAAAAAAAAACGATGTGAAAAGTTTCAAAATTCTTATATTTGGCAAACTGATGCTTTATTAACTTGTCCTCTTAGAGTTCTTTTGTTTAAGCTGAATTATGACTCGGAGCTGTTCCAATTATAATTCATTAAATGTATAAAGTAGTCTAACACATTGGAGGTTTGCTACTTGGCTGCATGAGCATAAATTGTGACCTAAAAGGTAGATATTCTCACCTGCCTGCCAGCCTTGTAGATTTCATAGCAGGTCCCTCTTGCCTAAATTTCCTTGACTAGAAATTCGACAGCATCTACTTGATGGCCGGTCGTAAATCTGTTCAATCCTTCCATGCAGACCTCTTAACTTAGATCTTGCTCTATAGCTAAATCCATGTATAAGGAGGTGCGGCTGATGTTGATTATAACACATATTGGACTTGTGTGAATTCTTGAATGATTTCTTTGATTTCAGTTTGGTTCTAGCTATCATATTCATTGTGAATTTCTTTGTTATCTCTCAGTTGGAAACCATTTTATCAAGCTTTTTGTTGCATGGAGTTTGTTCATGAATTGAGTGAATGATATAGATTTTTGCTGTGCATGTGATCCAAGATCCCTTTGGTCATTGATTGGCATGATCATGCTGGTCTATTTTGGTTGCACTTGAAATTTTTTACCATCTCTTCAACCACTGTCTTCATTGTCATTTTGCTTTGACTATTTCTCGTGATAGGCATAGGATTACTTATTGGCCCTCCCAATACAATTTACATATTTAAATCACTGATGCTTCCATCACACATATATTGCTGCTGACATGATATTTAGACTCTATCATGGGCTTTTGCCAGCTGTATAGAGGCGCTGCATTATGTCTGCATCATTTTGAAAGTAAAATAGCTCAGTCGTCCATCATGACAGTTAGTAGTGACCAAATTTTAATTTTTGAATGGACAATGCAAAATTTCCTTGTAGTAAGTATGCTGTTATTCCATTTCTTAAAGTTCATCCAATGATACGCCCATACCACTATGGCAGTGATCCGCACAGGCACCTTTGCAAAGTATGACTATGGGTGGTTGCAGAACGTGATACATTACGGCCACTTGCATCCCCCAGCATTTGATCTGGCAAAAATACCAGACTCATTACCCATATGGATGGGCTATGGAGGTAGCGATGCATTGGCAGATGTTGCTGATGTTCGCCGCACTATCAACGAGTTGAGATCTAAGCCCGAGTTACTGTACATTGATAAGTATGGTCATATTGATTTCATCATGAGTGTAAAGGCAAAAGATGATGTTTATGGTAACTTAATAAGGTTCTTCAGATCTCAGGGATGGTCTAGCAGTTATTAGAATGTGTTGCCATCACTAGAGTGGTGATTTCTGTATAGTTTGAGTTTGTATATAATTCTTTTAGTTTAGCATGTTGTAGTAAATAACAGCATGAGAGGACTGCATCTTGTTGGAAATGTCTTGGAGAGGAACCGCCGCCTATGAATAAGACACCACACTAGGGGTTCATGTACAGCATTCGTGTGAGATAAAATACGTAGCCGTTGTATGAACTCAAGTGCTCAATGTATATTGTGTAACTAGTTGCAACAATGCTGTGCTGTGGTTGGCCGGAAAAAGAAGTGTTAAAAATGAAAAAGAAAAGGAGTTGGGAGGTCTCCTTGCATGCCTGTAGACCCCTTATTTCTGGTAGCTTAATGTTAGTTAATTTCGTCTGGAAAATATTAAGTGAAATGGTATTCAGTGTTGATAGATGTTGCTATTAATTCTGTCCAAATTGTGAATGGACATTTTGTGAGAGAAAAAAAGTGGGACTCTATGAAGAAAAGGATTTGACATGTGAGGGTGGTGTTGGGGTAGTGCAAAGAGGGTTCTGGGGGCAGAAATACATACATCAGAGGGGATTACGAGTCATGGAATGAGCTCCGCCACCTTCTGTCTGTCTTTAGAGAGTCGTTACAGGCAACACAGATATAAATGATGTGTGCTTAGGCAGTTTCTCTGACTGCAATTCAATTACCTGAAATGCAAGCTGTAATTAGAAATGCTGTAATTGAAATTGCAATTGCAAAAATTGTCTCTCGTTGGTTGTTTGCCATTGAAAACCCAAACACAATACAACCCTTTGCTTGTGTGATGCTGAAAGGGATATAATAAACGTACTAATGATTTGATAATGTTATTCTTAGAAACTACAAACCGTTTACTTCTTTATTTGGTGTAATAAGTATCGTATTATTTTTTATAATTATAATAGAATAATACTACTATTATTAAATTAATATTAGAATATCATAATGACAATTATCATAGTAATTATATCACTATAAAATAATTAGATATCTTATTATAATCATAAATATACTTGTAAATATTATTAATAATAATTATTATCTAACATATAATAAAATAAGTATGATTATCATTTAAAGATAAATTTTCTACCAGATTAATGGTGACGAATATGTTTGCGATGACATTGCAATTTCACGAACACGTTATGAATCCAACTCCAAATGAAGTAGTCACTGGCAATTCATTTTAATGACAACCAAGAGCAGTTAGTTGCAGTTCAGAATGGCTCAAAATGGTTCTCAGGTAGTTCTATGGATCAAAGATTAAAGAAAGGATGGGAGAATCTATGAGCACTCTCTCGCTCTCACAACTTCAACCACAAAACTGCATATATTTGTGTCAATGTCAAGCATTCCTTTGATGTCAAGCACTTCAATTACCCATTGCTCCAATGATCAAGCCATCTAAAGCATGTTACTCGTCGCATTTGAATAAGAAAGAAATAAATGGACAAAACTTTAAGAAGCTAAAATTGGGTCTGTCTAAGCAGATATATAATGATATCCAAACAAATATTCAGTGAGTAGAAGAGCTTCACCTATGCTCCTCAGGACCTATAGAGTCAATTACTGTAGATTCATGATATATCTTGAACATTTTTTTGGTAAAGTAAACAATTTTTTTTTCCAATGGGAGGCATCTAAACATTTCCAGAACTCTCAAAGCTCTTGGCGGAAGCAGTTTAGATGTGCCACTCTTCTACACTGAATATCACCAGCCAAGATGCACCAAGCAAAGATGGTATAAAACACATGGGCCCTGCAAATTTTGAACTATCCAGAGTGGGTGGCCCACCTGCTGTAACATACATAAAACCTCGCGACCCTGTTGAAGGTGAGGCCGGTCTTAGTTTTCAGGCACGCAAAATTCTTTATGCACCGTATATGGTGTAGAAAATCTGACGTGGAACATATCATTTTATGTAATTGATTCATGTAGTCATCATTTTTCAATACGCATTTAATGCCTGCAGTTTTATCTTTTGATTTGAAATTTTAAATGATGAAAATATCTCTGCTCTTTAGAAAAAATCATAACATCTTATGTCCATATCATGACATCCTGCATGTCGGAAGTCATAATTTTGACGCAGGATTTCATAATATGTCACAGAATGTCATAATTTTTTTCAAAGAGGGGGATATTTTCACCGTTCAAAATTTTCAAATGAAAAAACGAAACTGCAGACATTAAATGCACATTGGAAGGTAGTTAGACAAAAATGCTCCTTCTATATTATGACATCCTGGACTATATTATGACATCCTTTATGCAGAAAGTCATAATTTGATGCAGGATGATGTCATAATTTTCTGGGCTATATTATATCTTGCATGTAGGAAGTCATAATATGTCATAATATGTCATAATTTTTTCAAAGAGCAGAGATATTTTTATCGTATAAATTTTTAATAAAAAGTAGAACTGCAGGCATTAAATACACGTTAGAAAGCGGTGGTTACATGGATCGATCATATAAAATGGTGCGCTTCATGTCGGATTTTCTACGCCACCTGCGATGCACAAAAATTTTTTGTTCTGATACAAATGTCTTGTTAGGCTGGTGCTTTACTGCGTGGTTACATGACAAACACCCACGTGACATGAACCACTTATCTTAGCAATTCACCTATGACTAACTGTGTTGCAGCCTATCTCCGATGAGATAGTCGGACGGAAGTCGAGTTATTGCGCCTGAGTGTTGAACATCAGAAAACCTACAAAACTAGTCTATTTGCCAAAAGTTGTCCGACGGAGGATCCTCCGATGCTTAAGTTAGCCGGAGAAAGGATACAGTCGTGAGAGATCAGGAATGAGAGCTCAAAAACTTATATTTAGAAAAAATTGCTTACTTCGTCTCCGTAACTTATCACTTTATATAGAGCTAGAAAAGTCGTTACTATGTAACCCCATCTCTGAATACTCGGACGTAGGAGTTACGAAATTTAGTGGGCGGTTACTTTATTAACTGCCATTAAGGCCAAATAATGGGCTGCTTATGGGCAATTATTGTACTCCACATTTTCGTGTAGTTACTGCTCGTGCCGAATATCCATTTGATCCCTAGATATATGGCATTCAGATAGTCGCTATGACACCGAGAAGGTCGTCGGCTAGGTGCCGACTTGCTGCCGGCCGTACTCGAACCAAGCCGGTCAAATATCAACTATATATCGAATCATCGTCGGTCAATCGTTGACTATATGTCGGACCAAGTTGATAGAGTGCCGATTTAGTCAGATTCTATCGTTCTTAATCGATCGAATGCCGACTAGACTAAGTCTTATCGATCTAAGTCGGCTTAATCCATAACATGGCATTTAGTCGACTGAATTCATAACCAAGTCGGTACAGAGACGAGGAAGTGAGATAGTCTTCAGGTGCTTAATCGCACTTAGTTAGTGAGGAGGCGAGGAGGAAGGATGGTCAGCCAGGTGACGAGGATCTACCCAATACTTGCCTCCCAACTCCTGAGTCCGATTCTGTAGCTTTACTTGGGCGAAAGGAGTTAACTGTCGTATAGATCCAAGTTGCTTTCTTCGACGATCTTCCTCTGAAACTGCGTCTAGCTATTTGTCATTTCATTGAGTGAGCCATCATTTTGCCGTTTCGTAAAATATGCGACGGCTCTATCGCATCGCAGGTCATGCGGCAATAAATACCGTGGATCGCTCAAGGCGATCTTCCATAATGATTATGGAAGATCGGTTGACCGGACAATAATTCGTTGAGCGGCCCGAGTCTTCCACATGTCAGATGGCCATTTGCTCGATTTGTTGTCACAGGGATCTGGCTGATCTGAAACAATCTTAACGATGGTGCGTTGAAATGTCAGAAGGCTGGTTGATTGAGATTGCCGCCACACATTAAAATCTCTGAAGAGGTCGTGATTTTCTGCGTCGATCATGACCATCGAGTGCATCTATAAATAAGGGTCGTCTTCCCTTCAGTTTTTTTTCCGTTTCCAAATTTTTTGTTTTCCAGCCCAGAGTTTTTGTTCCATAGTAGAGTTTAGGATTTGTCCCCCTGGGGTGGTTTGGGCTTCATCATCATCAGTCATCTCCTTTCTTGCCAGTTTCTCCATCGTCACTGGTTTTCTCCTTCCTCGTCTGTCTCGATCATCGTCAGTCCTTCATCATCATCGATTGTTTCTGAAGGTTAAACCTCCTTCTCTCCTTTCTTTAGGTTTCTACCTTGATTTTTCCACTTGAGAATGGCTTCCTCTAGCAAAGAGTCCAGAGACGAGAACATGGTAGGAGATCAGGGTTCTCGAACTCCAACAGTCTGATGGGAGATCGAGGATGTTCCTCAGGATGACCCCGAAGATACTTCTTCTCAGCAAAATCATTCTGATCCTCAAGAGTTGGATGAATAGCTAGCTTCCAAGAATCTTTTCAGACCTCTTGTCGAGAGGTCCAAATTGTCTGAGGCCAATATTGAACGGCTAAGGGATCACTATTATATCTCTAGTCGGTATCGACTAATGGCACCCGATGAATAAGGTCGGATTGTTCGCCCTCCTGACGACTACATTATCGTTTATGAGGAGTTTCTTTGTTCGAAACTTCGATTTTCTCTCCATCTTTTTGTTGCAAATATCTTTGACTTGTACGACGTAGTTCTTGCCTAGCTCACCTCAATTCTTTTAGGATTTTATCTTCTTTTGTAGTACTTTATTATCTTCTTTATTCTGAGCCACGAATCTCCCTCTTTCGTGCTCTTTTTATGTTGAAGAAACATCTTCGGGAATGGAGATGGTGGTTCTTCAGTCCTCAATATAAACATCAATTTATTATCAGACTTCCATCTTCTATTCATAGATGGAAGAATAAATTTTCTATATAACTGCCGACCACCCTTGGGGCTTTGATTGAAATTGGACCACTCCCAATCTTTTCTCGAATAAAAATAGTGTGGTCCTGAAAGAAAATCGAAAACTATACGGCCGACTATTCGGTGTCCAGATTTCTCGTAGCGGAAGCTCCTTAAGGAGCAATCATTGTACGACATCGGAATAAATCCGACCAGCCACTTAGGTAGATTTCTTTCTGTAGATCTTCGAAGTTCTTTCTCTCTCTCTCTCTCTCTTTTTGTGCAGACTAACTAGTAATTTGTTGTTGTCTTGTAGGCATGAGGATCTCGATTGAATCCCTTCGATGTACTTGTAGGAAGATGTCGGGATCTAGGTCAGGCGGACTTTCTCATGGTTCACCAAGAAGCCGAGAGAAGGATCTCCTCCTTGGGTGCCAAGGAGTACACAACCACCATCACCGCCCTGACCAGCATCGGGGCGATCTTCGCCACCACCTCCCATCGAAGTTGTCCCTGCCGATGATGATGTTGTCATCGTCAAGGCCCCGACCAAGCTTATCAATGCAGTCCAAGCCTTACCGGCTCAAGCCGAGTCGGGTGGTGACTGAGCAATTGGTTGGGAGGTGTCGACAAGAGGAGGGCTCTGATGTCCCCTGCCTTCACTGCCGACTATGGTCCTTCAGATTCTTCTAGAGAGACCTTCATCACCCTTAGGATGCGCATCAAGACGACTGACCAAGCGCTTCAAGATCATCGACTCACCGGAGAGTTGATGAAGATGGGGATGTTGCCCATTGATTGAGAAATTAGGAAGGCCCGCTTAGTCGTGGAGATCATTTCACACTCCTATGTGTCGCTGATGTCGGTAAGTCTTTGATCTTTTTGCTCGATGTTGAATTATTTTTTTTACCAACTAATTGCATTTGCCGAGTAAGTAACGTAACAAATTTTTTTCTTTTTGCAGTTAGCTCACAATGCAACAATTTTGTATGAGGGTTGATCGCCTTTGTGTGGCTCAACACCTAGCTTGAAGACAAAGTCCAGATTGCACATGCTCAGGCCAAAATCATTGAGGAACTTTTCACGCCACTGAGAAGTAGGAGAAGAAGTACCAAGAGAAGATCGCTCTACTGAAAGCCAAGTTGGTGGCTACCCGGGATAAGACCGCCAGTTTGGAATCCCAATAGAAGAAAGACAAGGAGGAGCCGGACAAGCAGAGGAAAAGATTGAGTCGATGGAAACTGCCCTCAACAAGAAGGAAAAGGCAAGAGGCAGAAAAGACTACCCAGGAGCTGAGGAGAAATTATCGGCGACAAAAACTCAGGCCCAGAAGGCAGCTTTTCGGGCATTGGTTGAGTTTTGGAAGTCTCAAGAATACGAGGATGAGCTTGCCGAAGGCTCTGCGGGTGCTTACCGATTCGGATTCGAAGACTGCAAGAAGGCCATAAGCCAAATGCAACCCAAGTTGGACCTCAGAGGGTTGCAATCGGAGAACCTCCCAGATGAGGAAGGCTCGAGAAGTGATAAAGAAGTAGGCACCACGAAAGATCATCCTCTGTCTTCTTAGATTTTGTTTGTCTTTTGCCTTGTATCTTTATTGTTTTTCCTCAGCTTTGTATTGAACTCCCCTTTTTTCTAATAAAGTGATCTTTTGCTTTTCAATTCCGAGTTGTGTTTGTGCCTGTTTGCATATCTTCCTTCTTTGCTTGTCTCTCTGTAAAATAACTAAGTAGTCAATAAGACTCAGTAAGATAGTCAGTAGAAAGTTGCAAATCCATAACCGAGTAGATAGACTTAGAAAAATTCTTTAAGTCAAGTAGTCGGTTATTGTAGAGCACTTCATCGAATTTGATTCTGTTGAATAGTTGTGTTATAGCCTGTCTCCGACGAGATAGTCGGTCGAGAGCCGAGTTGTTGCACCTGAACGGTGAACTATAGGAAATCTACAAAAGAAGTCCACATATCGAAAGTTGTCTGATGGGAGATACTTCGATGCTTAAGTTAACCGAAGAAAGGGCATAGTCAAAGAGAGTCGAAAGTGAGAGCGAAAGTTTATAATAAGAAAAGCTTAAAGCTTCTCCAATCTCCTATTGCTTATCGATATTTATAAGATAGGTAATGCCATTACTATGTAACTCTCATCCCTAAATATTCGGGACGTGGGAGTTATGGCATTTAGCGGATGATTATCTCATTAACTACTGTTAAGATCGAGTAATGGGCCGCTCATGGGCGATTATTGCGCTCTACATTCGCATGTAGTTAATATTTTTGCTGGATAACCGTCGTTGATTCCTGAATATATGAAATTCAAGTAATCGATATGGCATCGAGAAAGTAGTCGGCTATATGCCGAATGTCATCAGCTAATCATAGGTTGCATGTCGAACCAAGTTGGTTCAACGCCGACTTGATTAGATCCATCATCCTTAGTCGGTGGTCAAGTCTTGTCGATCTTAATCGATCGAACTCAGTTGGCAGAATATAGTCGGCTCAAATTAGTCAGTGGAGTATAATCGGCTCAATTTAGTTGACTGAACTTAATTAGTAGAACATAGTCGGCTAAGTGACGAGGATCCACCCCAACACTTACTCCCCAACTCCGGAGTCTGATTCTATAGCTTTTAATCTAGCGAGAGAAGTTAATTATCATATGGATCTGAGTTACTTTTTTTTAATAATCTTCACTTATTGTTACCCTAAAAGCTGTGCCCAACTGTTCCGTCATTTCATAGAACGAGTCGTCATTTTGTAGAACATCTTATCAAATTTGAAGCATAGTCATCAAATTGGAGCATAGTCACAAATCATTTCGTCGAATCAGAATATAGTCATAGATTATTCCATCGAATCGAAATATAGTCATAGATCATTCCATTGAATTAGAATATAGTTGTAGATCATTCCATCGAATCGAAATATAGTCATAGATCATTCCATTGAATCGGAATATAGTCGTAGATCATTCCATCGAATCGAAATATAGTCGATCAGAAAAGTTTTTCTAATTTATTTCGAACCATTCGATCCTTAGTTAGTTGGGTTAAAACTGACTAATTACATCTTTGTCCGCTTTGGCTTGCTTGCATACCGTAGCTGATAGGCTTGTGATCCTTAGGCCATAGTTGGTACGCTTGCAGTAGCCGAACCTTACGGCTCATTGAATTATTTTACTTTTTCATTAATCGGGTGTCAGCTGAATAACGTTTCGTTGGATACTAGCCGATGATGCAATCATATGGTCAGATGTTAATCGATCATGTTATTCGGTGGATTACCGAATATTTGAACTAGTTGGCGCAGATTTATAGAAAAAATCTTTAATTCATAAGATAATCTTATTGGTAGTACATCCGTAGATTCTCGACACTCCAAATCTAAAATTTTTGTGCTGTTCAAGTTTTCAATTTTATATACCCCTGGTTGTAAAATTATTGAGATTTTGTAGGAGCCTTTTGAGTCATCTGCCCCCTATAGTCTCGATTCTGCTGAGATCATGTTGATCATGCCTGCAATAGGTTAAGCGTGAGTTTCTTCTGTGGGATATGGCTATGGTTGAGGATCAGAAGGCAGCTGCACATATTGGTCTTACAGGTATTTTTCGAGATATTCCCACCTTATTAAGGCCTCTATCTTGTCCTTCAACTAGATGTACTGTTTCGTATCGTGATTGTGATCATGATAGAATCGATAGTAGCACTTTATGTTGTGAGATATCGATCGTGACTTTATCGACTGGGGTTATCGAAGGTAGTTATCCCCTTCTATCTCCATGAGAATCTGCGCACAAGGAGCAGTTGAAGGGTGTAAGAGTCATACCTGCTACCAAATTTTTAGGCTTTGAACTTGGTCAGGAAGGTGGAGCCTCTCTCTCAGTGCGGGTTTGATTGGATCCCATGAAGGTTTCTTCCTTCTTCATCTTTTCTTCTGACCTTTGCTCTCGGATTGGTGCTGGTCAATTATGCCCTCTTCGATGCGAATGTACTTCCATGCACGCTCGAAGAGCTCGACGAATATCTGGGAGAGCATTTTGTCTAGAGAATAGGTGAACCTAAAACTTTACAAACCCCGCTTCATGGCTGTGATGGCCATCGACTCATTGAGATCTCAGACCTCTAAGGTGGCAGCATTGAAATGCGCTATAAAGTCTCATAGAGATTCTTCGTCTTGCTGTCTGACGGAGAAAAGGCTATCCGAGATTCATGGCATCCTTTGGTTGGTGTCGAAGTACGTCATGAAAAGCTGTTCGAACTACTCGAACGAATAGATATTCCTGATTGAAGTGCGGAGTACCATGTTTAGATAATTTTTGGAGAGTAATTGAAAAGGCGATACAGAGGAGGACATCGGATGCCTCCTGAAAAAGTATGAGAGCTTTGTAGCTCTCAAGATGGTCGAATGGATTGGTGGAGCCATTATACAACTTGATCTACAGTATCTTGAACCGATTAGGAATCGACTCATCCAGAATTCGTCTGGAGAAAGACGGACGAGTGCTGATGTCGAGCTCATCGGTGGGATCCCGATTATTGTTTGCAGCTGATCCATCCAGTGGTCCAGCTCCCTCAATTTGCGGTCGTACTCATCCAACTATCTTTGAGATTCATTAAAATACTGAGAATATCCTAAGATTGAACCTTCCTTAGAAGAACTTGATGGTGATCGTGGCCTCTTCTCCTATTTGACGCATCAAACTGTTGCAGTCTGTCTCCGATGAGGTAGTCGATCGAGAGTTGAGCTGTTGCACCTAAACAGTGAACGATGAAAAACTGCAAAAGAAATCTACATGTCAGAAGTTGTTCGGCGGGGGACCATTCGATATTTAAGTTAGTTGAAGAAGGATACAGCCAAAGAGTGTTGAAAGCGAGAGCGAAAGCTTATAATAAGAAAAGCTTAAAGCTTCTCCAGTCCTCTATTGCTTATCAGTATTTATAGGATAGGTGATGCCGTTACTGTATAATTCTCATCCCTGAATGTTCGGAACGTGGAAGTTATGGCATTTAGTGGGCGATTACCTCATTAACTACCGTTAAGATCGAGTAATGGGCCACTCATAGACGATTATTACGCTCCATGTTTGCATGTAGTTAATGCTTTTGCTGGATAACCGTCATCAATTCCTAAATATACGGAATTTAAGTAATCAGCATGGCATCAAGGAAGTAGTCGGCTATATGCCAAATGTCACCAGCTAATCGTAGGTTGTATGTCGAACCAAATCAATTAGATGCCGACTTAATTAGGTCCATCGCTCTTAGTCGGTGGTCAAATTCTATCAATCTTAGTCAGTTGAACTCAGTCGGTGGAGTATAGTTGGCTCAAATTAGTCGGTGGAGCATAATCGGCTCAGCTTAGTCGGCTGAACTTAGTCGATAGAACATAGTCGGCTAAGCGATGAGAATCTACCCAACAAGTTGTAGATTATTCCACTGAATCGAAACTTAGTCGTTGATTATCCCAGACCATTCGATCCTTAATCAGTTGGGTGTAAACTGACTAACTACTTTATCATCCGCTTTGGCCACGCACATACCGTAGATTATAAGCTTGCGACCTTTAGGCCGTAGCTGGTAAGCTTGTGGCTGCCGAGCCTCATGGCCCATCTAATGTTAAATGCTTATTTCATTTTTTTATTAATCGAGTGTCAGTCAAATAATGTTTCGTTGGATACTAGCTGACGATGCGATTATATGATCGGATGTCAAGCGACTATTTTATTTGGTTAACTCCTGAATATTGGAACTAGTTGGCACAGAATCATAGAAAAAAAAATCTTTCATTTATAAGGTAATCTTATTAATAATACATCCATAGATTCTTAGTATTTCAAGTTCGAGAAACTTCCATGCCGTCCAAGTTTTCAATTTTGTATGCCTCTGGTCGTAGTATTACCAAAATTTTGTAAGGGCCCTTTTAATTCGTAGATAATTTTCTTGCTCGGTTGGTTTACAGACTTCGGCTCTTCTAAGGACGAGATCTCCTACTCAAAAGATCTTGGGTATAATCCGAAAATTAAAATATCGAGCTACCCTTTGTTGATAGGAAGCTATCCTTAGTTGAGCTTGTCTCCGAGTTTCATCGAGTAAGTTTAGATTATCCGTCGTTTGTTCGAGTTGGTCGATTCATCGTAATGCTCCATCCGAGTCGAAGGTAGATCGATTTTCATTAGGATCATAATTTCTGTCCCGAATGCCAATTTAAAAGGAGTCTCTCTGGTTGGGATCCGATGAGTAGTTCGGTAAGACCACAAAACACTGTAGAGCTCATCAGTCCAATTTTATTTAGCTTGGTCGATTTTTGTTTCAAGCCTTGTAGTATTGTCTTGTTGTTCACCTCAGTTTCTCCATTAGATTGTGGATGTCCGATCGAAGTGAGCTTATGAATGATGTGATACTTAAAGGCACAAAACTCTTCAAATTTGATGTTGTTGAATTATCGGCCATTGTCAGTGTTTATTACTCAAAGTAGACCAAATCGACAGATGACAGATTTTCATAAGAAGTCGTTAGTCTTTTTTTCGTTATCTGTGCCAACGGTTCAGCTTCTACTCACTTGGTGAAATAGTCGATAGCTACGATGATGAATCTTCTTTATCCATTGACAGGTAGAGAAGGATCGAGTATGTCGACTCTCCATTGATCGAAGGGCCACGGTGCCGAAATGGTTGTAAGGTGACTTGATGAAAGTTTTTAGATATTGACGAACCTTTGATACTGATCGTACTTCTACACTAAGTTGGCAGCATCCTTTTGCATAGTTGATCAATAATATCCTTACCGAAGAATCTTGTAGGATAATGACTTGCCCCCCAAGTGGTTACCACAAATGCCTTCATGTATTTTCCAAAGAGCATAGTCGACTTCGGAAGGTCGAATATACTTGAGCAAGGATAGAGATGTCGATCTTCGATAAAGTTGATCGTCGATGATTATGTACTGAGCCGTCAATCTCTTCATTCGATATGCCTCAGTAGGATCAGCTGGCAAGATTCTGTTAGTCAAGAATTTGATGAATGGGTTGATCCAATTTGGTTCATGACCAACGTGTACTTGACGAACTTCTTATTCAGAGTCGATGCTTGGATTTTTCAAATATTCAATAAAGATTTTCTCCAACTCACTGCAGCCAGAAGTAGTGAGTCGAGATAAAAAATCAGCTCAGACATTCTCCGAGTGGGAGATGTGGAAGACCTCAAAGTAGTTGATACTTACTTACAGAGATCTAAGCTTTTGTAGATACTTGAAAAGAAAGGATCTTGGGCCTTATACTCTCCTCGGTATTATCCAACGATCTGTTATGAGTTAGTGAACACCTTCAGGCATTTTACATTAGGATCTTTGGCTATCTTTAGCCCCATAATTAATACTTCATACTTAACTTGATTATGAGAGGCTTTGAAACTAACTAAAGGGCATACTCAGTCACCATCCCGTCGATATTGGTTAAAATGAGACCCGCGCTGCATCCTTGGATGTTTGAAACTTCATCTACATGTAGAATCCAAGCAAGCTCCGAAGTCTCTTCTTGAGACTGATCCTCGACTTGACTATCAATGGCTGGCGTGCATTCGACAATGAAGTCAGCAAGTATTTGAGTCTTCATCGAGGATCGTGGAACATAAGAAAGATCAAACTCTCTGAGTTCGACCGCTCATTTGGCCATTCTCTTTGAGATGTCCGACCGTTGGAATAGAGTTCTTAAGGGGAGATCAGTCAGGATCTTTACCGAATGGGCTTGGAAGTAGGGGCACAGTCGTCGAACAGTCATAATAATTATGAAGATGACTTTTTCAATCCAGGAATACTTATTTCGGCTCCGTGCAAGACTCGACTTTGTAGTAGATGGGTGTTTGCACTATATTTTTTTCTCAGACCAGCATCGAGCTAACAGTTTTAGAAGTCATAGCCAAATATATGAAAAGTTTCTCATCCGTATTTGACTTTGTCAGAAGTGGAGGAGAGCTTAAGTACTGCTTCAAATCGTTGAAAGTCTTCTGGTACTCTTCTGTTCAAGTGAAGTCTTCCATCTGCCTGAGGATTTTGAAAAAGGAGAGGCACCGCTCTACGGACTTGAAGATAAATCGACTTAAAGATGCAATACGTCTTGTCAATTTTTGAATATCCCGTCGAGAAGTCGGAGGCTTCATGTCGAGAATAGCCTTTATCTTCTCAGGATTGGCCTCAATGCCCCACTTTATTACCATGAAACTGAGAAACTTTTCGAAGTGATGCCGAAGGTGCACTTAGTCGGATTCAGTTTCATTTGATGCCTCTTTAAGACGTCAAAAGCTTCAGCTAGATCATCGATATAGAGAAAAGCTTTATTGCTTTTTACAAGTATGTCGTCGATATAAACTTTCACGTTGCGATCAATTTGATTCTTGAAGATTTTATTGACCAGCCTTTGATATGTAGGTCTGACATTTTTGAGACCGAAAAGCATGACTTTGGAGCATTATAAGCCTTTATCGGTAATAAACACCATCTTTTTCTCATCCTCGGGCACCATCCAAATTTGATTGTATCCGGAGAAGGTATCCATAAAACTCAACAACTGATGGCCTGAAGTAGCGTCGACTAGTTGATCGATCCATGGAAGTAGAAAGCTATTTTTTTAGACAAGCTTTATTTAAGTCAGTGTAGTCGATGCATATTCTTCATTTGCCATTAGCTTTTTTGACCATTACAACGCTCGCGAGCCAATCAGGATAAGTTGCCTCACGAATGAAGTCAGCTGCTAGCAACTTATCAACTTCTTCGTCGATGGCTTTCTGTTGCTCAGGAGTGAAATTTTTTTTTTATCTCACCGACTTGTACTTGGCGTCGATATTTAGTCAGTGGACAATCACATCAGAAGGGATATCCGACATGCCTGAGGCAAACCAGACAAAACATCAACATTCTTCCTTAAAAAGGTCACAAGCTTCTCTCACAGATCGTCGCTTAATGAAGATCCGACTTGGATGGTTTTTGTCGGATCTTCATCGTTGAGGGGCACTGAGATGTGTTGCTTTGCGGGTTCTCTCTGACTTTCTTCTTCTCTCTAATCTAGTCCCTCGATAGGAAGAGCTTCAGTTGGCTTCTTTCCTTTGATCATAGTTAAGAATATTATCGGATCAACTATTGATCTCCTCACATTTCATCAGTCCCATTCTTCATCGAAAAGCGTACGAACAAGTGATATGTTGAAATAATTGCTCCGAGCGTATTTAGCTCAGATCATCCCAAGATAATATTATAGACGGAAGGAATCCGAACTATGAAGAAGTTGAGTCGTACGGTCGATTGTTGAGGTTGTTGTCTGACAGTGATGGAGAGTTCTATCTCTCCTTCCATTATGATCGAGTCGTCAGTAAATCCGATTAGAAGCATGTTGACTGATTTTAGTAAGTTAGTAGAAAGTCGTATTTGGGAGAAAGCATCGTAGAATAATACATCAGTAGAGCTTCCATCATCAACAAGACATCATTTTACATCACAGTTAGCTATTGTCATAGATACAACAACAGCATTATTATGAGAAGTTTGGACTCCTCGTAGATCTTTTTCGAAAAAATGATGTCGTCATTTCTTGCTGACATTTGGAAGAGCTTTTCGAGTCGTCTGCCTCCCATAGTCTCGATCTTACCAAGATCATGTTAATCACGTCTGCCATCGATTGAGCATGAGTTTCTTCCCTGGGATCCGATTGTGGTTAAGGATCAGCAGGTAGCTACACAGATCAATCTGTTGGTATTTTCTGAGATATCCCCACCTAATCAGTGCTTTGATCTCATCCTTCAATTGGATACACTGTTCAGTATCATGAATGTAGTCAGGATGGAACCGACAGTTGCACTTCCTATTGTGAGATGACGGCCGTGACTTCATCGGCTGGGGTCATCAAAGGTAGCTCTCCCCCTCTATCTCCATAAAAATCTGCACACGAGTAGTTAAAGGGGTGTAAGAGTCATACCTGCTGCTAAAGTTTTAGGTTTCGGATTTGATCGAAAAGATGGAGCCTCTCTCTCAATGCGGGCTTGGCTGGGTCCTGCAGAGGTTCCTTCCTTCTTCATCTTCTTCTTTTGACCTTTGTCCTCGGATTGGTGTTGGTCAGTTGCACCTTTTTTGACGCGAATATACTTCTGCATGCGCTCGAAGAGCTCGATGTATGTCTGAGGAAGCATTTTGTCCAGAAATAAATGAACTTGGAGCTTCGTAATCCCCGCTTCATAGCCGCTATGGCCATTGACTCGTTGAGGTTGCAGACCTACAAGGTGGCAATGTTGAAATGTGCCACAAAATCACGTAGAGATTCTCTCCGTCTTACTGTCTGACAGAGAAAAGACTATCGGAGGTTTGTAGTTGTTGTCCAGAGGTAGCAATCTAAGAGGAGGGTGAATTGGATTGTTTAAAAATTTAATCAAATTACTTTCTAAACAAAGATGTACTTTAATCTAAGCCTATCTTGAGTGTTTGTGAGGTGTATGCAATGTAGTAACGAAATACGATATAAAGATTGCAATACAAGAATTAAAACTATGCAAAGCAACTATTAAATGCAAGTAAAATAAACATGACAAGATACAATACAAACACAAAAAAATTTATAGTGGTTCAGAGTAATCCGCTCCTACGTCCACTCTCTAAGCTTCCCTTGAGATTTTTACTATAATCTTTTCTTGATTACAATATGTTTATTTTGTCAGACTCACAAACAAACCCAATTAATTTAATCTAGGTCAACCAATCAAAATATTTACACCATTAGTTTTTCGGACTCACTAACAACTCAATTAATTTTTGGCTCACCAACCAAACCTTACACTTGTCCAATTCCAGACTTGGACGGCCGACCCCAAGTTTCTTTTCCCTAAAGAAATTAAAAAAAATAAAAATACAAAGATAAATAGAAAAATAAAATTTAAACTCTTTTGGATGTGAAGAAGAGGCTGAATGATTTGCTCTTTGGTGCTTTGTCTTCTCTTCTTTGAAGCTTGAGAGGATGTAGAAGTAGCAGAAGATAGCTCTGAATACCCTCTGAAAACTGTGCTTGATTCCTCTCTTTTTTGTTCTCTAAAGATGTGCAATAAAGCTTTCACAAATCTAAAAGTTTTCCTCTTTAAAACCCCTTAATCTCCCTCCCCAATTAATTCTTTAGCCTTAAATATCCTTGGAGATGGCTGGAGAGTGAGTTCTAGCCGTTGGAAGTTCTGTAATGGCCGTTAGAGTAGAGAAATAGCCATTGAAAATATTTAAAAACTAATCGTTGTGGTTGTCAAAATCCATCAAGCTAGCTTGAACAGATCTCAAGTTGGCTCGAACAGAAGATCTCAAAAATCAACTGTCTGTCCTTTTGATAGAGTTGGCTCGGATCTTGCTTCGAGCTGGCTCAAACTACCGAAATCAAAATACCATTTTCTAGAGTACTAATAGAGCTAGCTCGGATCTTGCTTCAAGCTGGTTCGAGCTGTAGTTCATAAAATCTAGTTTTCTATCATCCAGATAGATCTGGCTCGACCTCATTTCGAGCTGGCTCGACTGCGTACCAAGCTAAAGTATTCCATGCCAGAGCTGGCTCGATTCTTGGGCGGATCGGCTCTAAACTTTTCAACTTCATTTTCTTTATTGTTTCACCTTCTAAACTTAAATTTCTTGACTTCAATCTCTTCTAGATAATATTTTCATCCTCCAATATCATTTTCTTTATAATGAGCCATCCTTGTTTCATTTTCTCCAAACTCTACTAAGTCTAATCATGAATTTTCTCTCATGAAGACTTTGACTTAGTGAGTTTTATGAAAATCTTTTCTAGTGAATATTTTTTCAATTTTAACACCTGGAAAGACCTACAAACATTCTTGAAATACATGATTAGATGTCAAAATTTGATAATCATCAAAACAATCGTAGGTCAATAGTAGCATTCTTCTACTGATGCTAAAGTGCGTCATAAAAAACTATTCAAACTGCTTGAATGAATGGATACTTTTCGGTTGAAGTTCGGAGTACCAGGTCCGAGTAGTTTTTCAAAGAATAACCGAAAAAGCAATACAGATGAGGGCGTCGAATGCCCCTGAAGAAGCATGAGAGTCTTGTAGCTCTCAAGATAGTCGAATGGATCGGTGGAGCCATCGTATGGCTCAATCTGCAGCTTCTTGAACTGATTGAGAATCGATTCATCAAGAATCCGTCGAGAGAAGGGTGGATGAGTATTGATGCCGAGTTTGCTAGTAGGATCCCGATTATTTATCTGGAGCTGATTCAGCCGGCAGTCTAGCTCCCTTAATTTATGATCGTACTCATCCAACCGCCTCTGAGATTCATCAGGATGCTAAGAATATCCTGGGGTTAAGCCTTCCCTAAAGAACTTGATGGAGACCGCGGTCTCTTCCCTTTCTGAAAGTAATTAAGGGGAAGGAGACCGAAGATCATCGAAGTCGGTATGTAGGGCGTGCCAGGAGTCAGGACAAGACGGGTGTCGGATGGGTCGATGACGCATCCGATGGAAGTGTTAAGTCAAGTGACAGGATGGAGAGTGAGGCCGACGGCTATATCGAGAGGGCACATCCCATGGCGCCGTCTCCTCCGACTGTCGTTGTTGCTGCTGCTGTTGTTGTTGCTGTTTTACAATCAATTGGAGACTGTGAATAGCCTCTGTTAGGATCTTCACTTGCTATACTAGGATAGCAAATTGCTGTACTAGAGCAACAAATTACTGTTGATCTGCAATCACCACCGGTCATGAAGCAGTGGGCTCTCTGAGGATCGTCGGAGGTGCATCACGCCATGATGAGCGTCGAGCGAAACTCATAGAAGCATTTTGTGTTCTCATTTTGGCCATTGTGATTCTTAAAAGAATATTCCTCTTACTTAAGGTGCCAAACTGTTGCAACTTATTCAGTGAGATAGTCGGACGGAAGCTGAGTTGTTGCGCCTGAGTGTTGAATGGTAGAAAATCTGCAAAATCAATCCACTTGTCGGAAATTGTCCGATAGAAGATCCTCCGATGCTTAAGTTAGCTGGAGAAAGGGTACAGTCGAGAGAGGCCAGGAACGAGAGCTCAAAAGCTTATATTTAGCAAAAATTCTTACCTCATCCCCAAAACTTACCGCTTTATATAGAGCTACGAAATCGTTACTGTGTAACCCCCATCCCTGAATACTCAAGATGTGGGAGTTATGGAATTTAGTAAGCGGTTACCTCATTAACTGCCATTAAAGCCGAATAATGGGCCGCTTGTGGGCAACTATTGCGCTTCACATTCTTATGTAGTTACTGTTCGTACCGAATATCCATTTGATCTCCAGATATGTGGGATTCAGATAGTCGGTATGACATCGAGAAGGTCGTCGACTGGATGCCGACTTGCAGTCGGCCGTACATCGAACCAAGTCGGTCAAATACCAACTTGTATGTCGAATCGTCGTTGGCCAATTGTCGACTATGTATCGGATCAAGTTGATAGAATGTCGATTTAGTCAGATTTTGTCGTTCTTAATCGGTCGAATGCCAACTAGACTAAGTTCTGTCGATCTAAGTCGGCTTGATCTATAACATGGTACTTAGTCGATTGAATTCATAATCAAGTCGGTGTAGAGACGAGGAAGTGGAATAGTCTTTATGTGCTTAATCGCACTTAGTCGGTGAGAAAATGAGAAGAAAAGATGATCGGTCGGGCGACGAGGATCTACCCCAACAAACTGCATCAACGGCATGATGCAGGATGCAAGGTGTGCAGCAGCGCAAACCCAAACTGGGCAACGTCAACCATAAACTATCACTGTTTCTCCCACTGAAAGCACAGCATATTCTCATTTTAACAGTCATGGACTGTTAACATATCTGCTCCTGTTCTTCAATACCTACGTCCTCAATCATTAAAAATATTTTCTCTTAATTTATTAAAACATAAAATTTTCAATTCATAAACTGAAAGACATTTGAACTTTATAAATCTTATGGAACGAGAAGCTATCAAAGCTAGATAACGGAGGTATTGGTTTCCCATATTCAATAAATTGATAGGTCGTAATATCTCTTTTGATCAAAAAAAGGAAAACTACTATATATAGGATGTACGGGTTCATATATTTACAACCATACAAGCATTCTGTTTGGTGGTTGCAACTATCGCCTTTTCGTTTCTAAAATAAGAAAATATTTTGTTGGGATATACCGACTGACCCTGATGCCGACTGATTGTGATGCCGACTCCGTGCCGGGTGGGGTAACGCCGACTCTCCGTCGAGACGAGCGGCTGACACCCGACTCCTACAGACCCTCCGAACGACGGCCACGCTCTGAAGTCACTATCCGACGATCAGATCCCGACACGTAGTCGGACAGCCCCCGCACGACTGCCGAACGACCGGCATGGGCTGCAGTCCTATCAAGGACACGCCGTACGACCGCTAGGGGACTTTACCCTGCCAGGGACCTGAGAAGTCATCCTGCCAAGG
>KE504900.1:479443-490447 GCA_000441515.1 Elaeis oleifera
TGTGATTCCTTGATATGTCCTGCAAGTTTCTGAAGCTTTTTGTTCCCCTAAAAAAAAGGGGGGGTTTCAAGGTAGCTTCTGTGACTAGTTTATCTTCATTGATTTATTGTTTCCAATAGTTGTAACGTGTATGCATATAATATAAGATTGAGTATATAGAAAGGATGTCATTATTCTTTGGTTTAATTTTGTGAATACCTATGAAGCTCGTTCTTTAATGGTGACTCAAAGCGCTGTACCTGGGAAAGTATGACCAGTGACTGGCTAGTTTCATGATCTGCCTTTCTACATATGGGAGGGGGAGAGAGTCCTTTGTAGACGCATCTTGAACGTGGCTTGTAAGATCTAAGGCTCTGGGGAGGTATAGTTTGGTACTTGTCCACGTCTCATTTTGACTTATTGCAGAACTTCTGCCACGCTTTCTGTAGAATGTTTGGACCATATACATATTACATGGATGTCTCTAATAATATGCTACGCACATAGGAAAGAATGCATCTGGTAACGTGAACCGTACAACAAGAGCGACGGGGTGCATCTTTCGCGCGAAAGAACGATCCGCCTAGTTCCTCCGCCCGAATCCACCGTTGGATCGTTACCGCACGCTTGGAGATCTGTGACGAAGGATGAATGACGAATTCGGATCGCTTTGAGGTCTGCGCGGTGGATGATTACCAAAGAATAAACACCCACATATGAATCCCGTTGAACTGCGTGGCCTATTCTAAGCTTGTGTACGACCATGCTGAGCAATTTCCGGCCGTTCTAAAGACTTTCCTTGAAAACATGGTAACAAAAGCGTAAGGTCTTTTTCACGGTCTTTGCCACCAAGTTGAGTCCCTAACAGCACACCATCAATATATTATTGGAAAATCTTTCATGCGTCTCCGCCCTTACACCTCTTTCTTTGATCAAAACATCATCGTACCTCCATGTGTTAGATTTTTTATGATGCACATGTATATATATTTTAATTTTTTTTCTAAACAACACAACAGAATAAAAATTAAATATTTTTTATTAGAACATACATACATAAAAATACAATATACAAAAATCTACTTCATATGCTGAAATTAACATATGCTGATTTTATGCTGAAATTGAATATATGATTGGATCATATACCTATTTCGCTAATATTTTTTTCGAATCTGAATATGAAAGAAATAGGTTCTTCCTTAGCCGCGCAGTGTCCGACTTTTATGGGTATCCACTCAGGATCAGCCTAGATCAGTCATCTTTGATGCAGATCTTTCTTCTTCAAAAATAATCTCCCTGCGAATCCGAATGAAATCTGGATCCCTTGATCAACTCTTGATATTCCTTGATCTTTTTTTTCCTCTTCTTCTATTGATCTCTTTTTGCTTGATCCTTGAAGCAATCAAGACAGCAACCAGTAAGGAGGAGACGCCCAAGCTCCTTGGGTGTTGGAGATGGTGGACGCCTAACATGCCTTGGGGTTGGAACCAAGAGGGAGGAGAGAGAGAGGTGTGGGGGGCTGATAGAGGCTTTGGAGCTTGCTGAAAATTTAATGAATAAATCTTAGAAGAGGCCCCTTTAAATAGAAGAGAGGTTTAAATTCTATTCAAAACCAAATCAGCCCCTTAATGTGAGTCCTACTCGTATTAGTACTCCTTGTAAGCCTCTCATTTGCCCACTCCTAATTGAACTAAGGGTTGGTGCCCTTTAGGGATCTCTCTCACACGCCAACCAGAGGAGAGGGGGCGCCTCTCCCCTGTTCTTCATGCCACCAATGAAGTGGGCATGCCCACACTTGATCAATCAAGTGGCGCCCCACTAATTTTAATTAAGAAATTGATCATGGGTTTGAACCCCTAATGCATATGATCTAAAATCCTAGGTACCCAATATTTGGAGTCCAATGAATCTAATTTATTTAGGTTCTAAGCAGATAATTAACTTGAATTATTTTTATCAAATAAGTATTCAAATTTAAAGAGAAAATTGGATTTAATCTTGTGCTAACAAGATTATCCTAAACCCAATAGGATTTCTCCTAAGCCAATTGAGACTTCATAAGTCATATTGCTTAATCCAGGTCTAATTCCTTTATTGCATGACTCCATAGTTTTAATTTGTCTAATAGTAAGATATACCATGATCTCTATCATAATATCATTGAAACTCTTTTCAATGGGTCAGAACGATTCTACTCTAACACAACAAGAATTATCGATCCTGAACAATCCTAGTGAGTTCTCATAATCTACCAGTGACATCTAACAATATATAGTGGCAACCCAGCAGAATCGAAAAAGAACCTCAAGGTGTAGTTTTCGTATGATTCAGTCCCTTTATCATGAGTCTCGACTAGATGACAAATCATGGATAAATCGTTAAACCTCATCATCAGTCATATGATAGATTCGATTAGCTCAAATCCAATTGTGATTATCATAGAAACTCTTTTCCATCAATCACACTGTTGTGGCCACAAACTTTCGGACTTAGCCTCTCAAATTTCATAGGACTACTCCTTTCTATCAAGATTGATAGATTCTATTTAGATGCATATCTTGCTCCTATAGTAGACCAACTGTTACCAATATCTACTACAAGGACTTAAAGAGGCTATATTTATATATCAGTTAAACTCCAGCAGCCTCACTGTGAGCAATCGTGCCATCGCAGGTTAAAAGACTATTCACACAACTCAGCATCGAGACGATCATCGATGATTGAGTAGAAATCTACATGATCTCTCGTACAGTTACGCTCAGTACTAGTTGTTCTCTAACAACTATCCGCACTTACCGCTCAGTATCTCTACACTGTAGAACAAAGACTTATCTATCCCAAAAGAAGCGATCTGTGCGTCCGTCTATCCGGATCGATCATCATCCTCATGATGATACTATGATTAAGAGCAATTTAGAAATTAATTATACATACCTCTAATTCTCAATATTTTGAGAATATGTATCGTAAGTATTAATTTCATGGACGATTCAAGGACACATCACACTTGAATGAAAATAAACTTATCCTTTTATTGATCAAATCAATATTTTAAGTATAAACTTGTGTCCTAAAATTATTACAATATATCAGCCATATTGACTTCTAGGACATACATTCAATAATCTCCCACTTGGACAAAACTAATTGACTACTAATCTAAGTCCTATCTTTTCAAGGTGGACTTCCATCTTTGGCTGACTCAATTATTTCATCCGTGGGTTTGTCATGTTGTCCGTAGAGTCTATTCTTCATATCTTGATATATTTTTTTCGAGATAGTCGTGTATGATATAAAACCACCGCTCAATGTGCCTCGATTTCTGATGAGACCTCAGCTCCTTAGCAAGTACTATAGCTCCATTGTTGCTGTAATATAGTGGTATGGCATCCGATGTCATTATCTCAAATTTTGTGACAAACTTTTTGAACCAGAAGTCTTCCTTTGCAGTATCCGAAGCAGCGATATACTCAGTTTTTGTGGTCGAATCTACTATGATGGGTTGCTTGAAACTCTTCTAGCTGACTGTGCCACCATTGCATACGAACACATACCCTGATGTAGACTTTCTATTATCAGGATCAGACATGAAGTTTGAATCAGTATAAATTTTGATTCGCAACTCAAAACCTCCTTCAAAGATCAAGAACAAATTCTCAGTTCTTCTCAAATACTTAAAGATGTTCTTTACAGCTATCCAATGCTCCTCGTCTAGATTCGATTGATATCTACTCATGACACTCACAACAAAGATAATACCAGATCGAGTATACGGCATTGCATACATAAGGCTCTCTATGGCTGAGGCATAAGGAATCCTACTCATGCACTGAACTTCTTCAGATGTGGTCGGACATATCGTCTTGAAAAGACGAATACCATGCCTAAGAGGTAGAAATCCTCTTTAAAATTTTCATGCTGAATTTCTTCAGTACTTTCTCTATGTACAGCTTTTGTGACAGGCCTAGCATCCTTTTAGATCTATCCTTATAGACCTTGATTCCGAGAATATAGGATATACTTCCCATAGATCTTTTATGGAGAATTTCTTGGACAACCATCTTTTGATCGAGGTCAGCGTAAGAATATCATTTCAATAAGAAAATATCATCCACATACAATATGAGGACATTATTACACTCCTATTGACCCTTTTATATACACAGGATTTCTCTTTATTTTGGATAAACTAAACGATTTGATTGCATTATCAAAATGAAGATTCCAACTTCGAGAAGCTTATTTTAATCTATATATGAATCTTTGCAGCTTGCAGATTCGGTGATCACTATCACCAGATGTGAAACCCAAAGGTTACTCCTTATAGGTATCTTCCTCAAGATATCTATTTAGAAAAGTAGTTTTCACATCCATTTCTCATATTTCATAATTATAATGAGCTGCAACAGCAAGCAGAGTATGGATGGATTTTAGCATGGCTACAATAAAATTTTTTCTGATAGTCAATGCCTTCACACTGACTATAATATTTTACCACGAGCCTAACTTTATAGGTCTCTATCTTACCATCTGCATCTATTTTCTTTGTAGATCCATTTGCACCCAATGGATATTATACCCTCAGGTAGATCCACTAAGGTCCATACTTAATTTGAGTGTATCGAGTCAATTTTTGATTTCATTATATTTAACTATTTCTTGAAATTGATGTCAGACATCGCCTCTCAAAAGTATTCAGATCATCTCCATGATCCTTATCTCTTATAAAGAATATTTTCTCTACTTTCTTCATAAGCATACTCATATACCTTTCAGGAGGATGGGAGATCCCACTAGATCTACGAGGTGGTTGAGGAACATTAACTACTGGCCCATGAATAATGAGCTCTTGAGGACCTATAGATCGTTGCTCTTTAGCGATCTTCTCTTTAAGTTCAATTAACCTCCCACTGCCTCCTTCATCGATAAACTAGCTTTCTAAAAATTTGGCATGATGATTTACAATCATATTGTAATCTTGTAGAAGATAAAAGTAGTATCCTATAGTTTCTTTCGGATATCCTATAAAATGAGTTATAACAGATCTATCCTCTAATTTGTTAGCCATCTAGTTTCTGACATAGGCTGGACATCTCTGAGTCTTTAGATAATCTAGACTCAGCTTCTTACTATATCATATCTCATATGGTGTGGTAGAAACAAATTTTGATAGAACCCTATTCAATAGGTATATTGCAGTTAAAAAGGTATGTCCCCAAAAATATAAGGATAAATCAGTGAAGCTTATCATAGATTTGACCATATCTAATAAGATTTATTTCTTCTTTCGGATATCCTATTGAGCTTAAGTGTTCCTGAAAGAGTCTATTGAGAGACTATGTTATTTTCTTAAGATATCTCAAAATTTTGACTAAGGTATTCACCTCTTCGATCTGATCGAAGAATCTTAATGGGTTTGTCTGTTTATTTTTTACTTTATTTTGAATTCTTTGAATTTTTCAAAGGCTTCAAATTTGTGTTTCATCAAAATATATATTCGTACTATAACAGATCATGGTAAAGGTGATGACGTAACTATAATCACTCCTGGCCTACACATCAAATAGCCCATATACATCGATGTATACCAGGATAAGTAGCTCAATGGCCTTTTCTCCATATTCTACAAAGGTAACTTGACTATTTTCTTCGAAGACAAGATTCACAAGCTGGGTAAAAAGAGTCAAATATCTCATCTTTTTCTAGTTTGTTTATCCCGTCCTCTCTAATATGGCCTAGTCTATGATGCCATAAGTACTTCTGGTTAATTTTATCTCTGGATCTTTTTTGACCTATGATACTCCCTACTTGCTCGTTTATATTTATATTTACATCAACATGCAAGTGATAAAGACTGTCAATCAAAAAACCACATACAATCAATTTATTTATAAATAATAAATAAAAATTTATTAAAATTAAAATCAAAACTATCCTGTGTTAGCACTAATACGAAAATCAAATTCCGACTAGCTACAGATATAAAATAACAGCCTTTCAAATCTAATATAAATTCTGACGAT
Organism: Elaeis oleifera; assembly: GCA_000441515.1. Lineage (NCBI taxonomy): Eukaryota > Viridiplantae > Streptophyta > Magnoliopsida > Arecales > Arecaceae > Elaeis > Elaeis oleifera. Next base: position 485,449 of record KE504900.1, read on the forward strand.
AATCGAAGAGAATAAGTGTCAATGACTTCTGCAATAACTTTTGCTCCATTGCCAATCCGAAGAATCATATCATTTTTTCTCAACCTTCTACTTTCTATTAGATCTGGCATTGAAGTACATATATGAGCACTAAAATTAGAGTCCAATATCTAACTAGAAGTAGAAGAAACCATTAGATTAGATTCAATTACGAGCATACTTGACATACCTTCCAAAGGTGTGTCGCCCTTCTCAGTTTTCAGACTTTTTAGATAGAGTGGGCAGTTCCTCCTCCAATGGTCATCAGCATCATAGTGAAAATACTTTTCTTTTGCTGCAGTCTTCTTCGGAACAATTTTTTTGGGCTTGTTCTCCTTCTTCTATTTCTTCACAAGTTTACCCTTCTTCTTCCAATCAGACTTTCTCTTAGATGAAGAAGATCACTCCATGACGAGAATAGTGCCCTTGAACTTTTCAAGATTCTCTCAGTAGTGACCAACATGTTGACCAATTCGGGTATGGTGAAGTCCAGTTTGTTCATATGAAAATTTACAATAAATTGACTATATGAACTCGTAAGGGATTGGAGGATCAAATCTACTTGCAATTCTTTTGCATATTTAGCCTGAGCTTCTCAAGCTATTCAATACCCTTGATCACTGTCATACAGTGTTCATGGACAGACTACTCTTCACGTATTTTCATATTGAAGAGTCTCTTGAGAGACCTCAAAATGCGCTGTGCGGCTCTGCTCACCATACAACTTTTGTAGGTGAGTGATCTAGCCCTGACAGTGGGTATATGCTCATGTTGGCTCTGCAACTCGTTTGATATGGAAGCCAACACATAGCACTTAACCTGATTGTCTTCATTTGTTCATTTATCATATACTACTCTCTACTTAGCACTAGGATGGTTTGGTAGTACTGTAGGATCCTGATCAAGTATATGTCCAAATTTTTTAGAAATCAAGATAATCTTGAGGTTTCTTAGTCAGTCTTTAAAATTGATTTCGATCAAACGATTGGACTCAAAGATATGGGCTACAGAGTTTGAAGCTGACATAGTTTAACTATGAGAGTCGAGATTCAAGTTAGACTTTTATACTTTAAATTTATATTTGCTTTAGGAACTTTAAGAAGTAAATAAAACTCTCACTAATTTTTTAGATCCCTACACTCTTTAGGTGGGAAGCGAAAATTTTAACATGACAACTGAATTTCTGGTGGATGCTGTAGTCCCACCGATGTCATGCACCTCACCTGACAGATATTGATAATACGTACACCGATACGTGGATAACTCTTTGCCCAGATGCTTCTCTAAGCATGTTGAAGCGACTTGATCTTTAAGTCATGTGGTCAATATGGTCTCACCTGATAGATATTGACCACACTCCCAAGTTAAATCCGACCACCATTCATAAGTAGGTGCATGACCATCGATGAGTTTCTCATCTGACAGATATTGGATCCAACCCCATCCTTGTCCTAGAGCAGTTCTTTACTAATAAAGTGGTTGCATGTTCTCAGTGCAACTGAACCACTGTGACCAGTCACGAACAATCAACACCAGTAGCATGCCTGCACATCTACAATGATGAAAGACCTCTAGACTTAATATTTATAGAAAATTTAGGTTTAGATCTCATCTAATCAGTTATCATATAACTGATCTAATTAGCATGGACTAAATCAAACCGTCAAGCAACCATATTTAAGACTCAATCTTTCAAATTGATCAGATAAGTTGAGATCAGTGAAAGTCCTCCTATTATTTTCTTAGATACCAATAAATTGATCAGATCAGCAAACGAACTAATTAAATATCCCCTTCTCAATTACTTATCTTAGATACCAATAGGTTAATTAGTCAAAATAGATTAGCTTAAGCGAATCAGGCTTAAATTATTGAGCCGAATTAGATCCTTAGGTTAATCGATTCTATATATAAGATTTATACTAATTTTTAGATCTTAATATACAATCATATATTTCATATATGAATCATAAATCAGGTATAAAAAATTTTTAGATTTTATGCATGTAAATATATATCACATATATAAACTAGAAAACTATCTAAAATAATTTTCAGATTTATGCATGCTTTCGTCCCATAGATGAACCAAAAATCAGATTTAAATAAATTTTAGATTCAAATTAAACATCTATACATCTCATATATCAAGAAAAATTAGATTTTAAAATTTTTTTCAAAAACATACATGTTAATTTAATACATATGAAATCCGTGGCTCTCATACCACTGTTGGATTTTCTATATTGCACATGCATGTGTGTTCAAATTTTTTTTAAATAATATAGTAAATAAAAATTAAAATATCTTTTAATCTAGAACATGTATGCATAAAAATATAATATACAAGGATCTACTTCATATGCTGAAATTAATATATGCTAATTTTATGCTGAAATTGAATATGTGATCGAATAATATACTTATTTTGCTAATCCTTTCTTCGAATCTAGATCTGAAAGAAGATAGGTTCTTTCTTAACCGTGTAAGTGCCTCTATGTGTATCCACTCAAGATCAGTCTGGATCAGTCCTCTTTGATATTGATCTTTCTTCTCCAAAAATAATCTCTTTGCGAATCTGAATGAAGCCTGGATCCTTTGATCAACTCTTGATCTTTCCTTAATCTTTCTTTTCTTCTTCTTCTCTTGATCTCTCTTTGCTTGATCCTTAAAGCAATCAAGACTAGCATGTAGCAAGGAGGAGGAGATGCCCAAGCTCCTTGGGCATTGGAGATGGTGGACGCCCAACACGCCTTGGGCATTAGAACCAAGAGGGAGGAGAGAGGGAGGCATGGGGGGCTGATAGGAGGTTTGGAGCTTGCTGAAAATCTAATAAATAAATCTTAAGAAATGCTCCTTTATATAGAGGAGAGGTTTGAATCCTATTCAAAACTAAATCAGCCCTTTAATATGAGTCCTACTCATATTAGGACTCCTTATAAGCCTCTTCTTTGCCCATGCCTAATTGAACCAAGGGGGCACCAACCCTTAGCACCCTCTGGGGATCTCTCTCACATGCCAACCAGAGGAGAGGTGGCACCTCTCCCTTATCCTTCATGCCACCAATAAAGTGGGCATGCCCACACTTGATCAAATCAAGTGGCGCCCACTAATTTTAATCAACGAATTGATCAGGGGTTTGAACCTCTAATGCATATGATCTAAACCCTAGGCACCCAACATTTGGAGTCCAATGAATTTAATTCATTTAGATTCTAAGCAGATAATTAAGTTGAATTATTCTTATCAAATAAGTAATTTAAGCTTAAAGAAGAAATTAGGTTCAACCTTGTGCTAACAAGATTATCCTAAACCCAATAGGATTTCTCCTAACCCAATTGAGACTTCGTAAGTCTAATTATTTAATCCAGATCTAATTCTTTTATTGTATGACCCCATAGATTCAATTTTATCTGGTAGTGGGATATACCATGATTTCTATCATAGTATCATTGAAACTCTTTTCAATAGATCAGAATGATTTCACTCTAACTCAACAAGGATCGTCGATTTTAAGCAATCCTAGTGAGTTCTCACAATCCACCAGTGACACCTAGCATATGTAGTGGCTACCTAACAGAATCAAAAAAGAGTCTTAAGATATCGTTTCGTATGATTCAGTCCCTCTATCGTGAGTTCTGACTAGATTACAGATCATGGATAAATCGTCAAATCTCATCATCAGTCATATAATAGATTCGATTAGCTCAAGTCCAATTATGATTCTCATAGAAATTCTTCTCCATTAATTACACTGCTGTGGTCATAGACTTTCAAACATAGCCTCTCAAATCTTATAGGATTACTCCTTTCTATCAAGATCGATGATTCTATCTAAATGCGCATCCTGCTCCTACAGTAGATCAATTGTTGTCAATACTACTATAAAGATTTAAAGAGATTATATTTATATGTCAGTCAAACTCCAGCAGCCTCACTATGAGCAATCGTGCCATCACAGATCAAAAGACTATTCACACAATTACAGCATCGAGATGATTACTGACGATTGAGTAGAAATTCATGTGATCTCTTGTATGATTACGCTTAGTACTTGTTATTTTCTAACAACAATCGGTACTTGCCACTCAGTATCTCTATACTGTAGATCAGATACTTATTTATTTCTAAAGAAGCGATCTGTTCATTGATCTATTCAGATCAATCATCGTCCTCATGATGATACTATGATAGGAAGTAATTTAGAAATTAATTGTACATACCTCTAATTCTTAACATCTTGAGAATATATATCGTAAGTATTAATTTTATGAATGATTGAAGGACACATCATACTTGAATAAAATAAATTTATTTTTTATTGATTAATTAATATTTTAAGTACAAAATTATGTCCTAAATTATTATAATGTGTCAGTCATATTGGCTTTTAAGACATACGTCCAACACTATGCATGGAGAAACCTCTTGTTGCGGCCTGTCTTCGATGGGAGATCGGCCTGGAGCCGAGTCGCTGCACCTGATCACTGTACAGTAGAAAGCCGGAAAGAGAGTTCATCCATCAGAGAGAGGGCACAGCAGAGATGGTCGAGGACAAAAATGAGGACTTATAATGTGCGTTGATGATGACCTCCGCTCGACGTCGAAGTAGCCAAAATTTGGTGGAGCACCCGACTGCTGGGGATGCAAGACATGCAAGGAAAGTTTCGTCGGAGGTTGCTCTGGCGAGGACCTTCCGATGCTCAAATTAGAGATAGTACTCAATAGAAAGAGGAGCAGAGTCTCAGCATTGGAGCATACATTGCGTACCTGGAGAGTCCCTTCTTGTTTCTATTTATGGAGGGATCAAGGTATGGGAGAGAGAGAAGGTCCATTCCAGATTTCTTGGCCGTACTAAGCAGTACAGGCTGTCCCATTAGTTCTGACGGCAGGCGTGCCTTTCATTCGATGCACAGGTAGCTACGGTGAGGCGTCTTATCGCACATGGGATGTAATTAATAACCTTATAGGCATAATGATG